>AWOL01S0011008.1:0-33299 GCA_000715115.1 Nicotiana otophora | reverse complement strand
GGGCAGTATTTCCCCTAATTTTACTGCTCCCTCAATCCTTCTATAGACGAGATACAAACACAATACAATCAGCAACTCAAAAACAACCCAACTACAATTCGGGACCTTCAATACAACAAAAACCTTAAATATACCATAACACACCCAATCAACAAGTTATCAATTAGCCTGAAATTGCAACGACGAGTGACTAGCCTACTACCCTACCACATGTGGAATTTCTCAACACCCTTTTATCCTTCCAAACTCCATAAATCAGCAGCACAATAGGCCAGCACGAGTGGACTACAAAACAGTCCACTAAAAGTAAAATAAATCGAACTCACGGCTTCCGATCACTGTCTCGTGAGTTCTAACTATTAGTAAACAAATGTATCAACCTTCCTTGACATTTTAAAGCTTAAATACAGAAATTAGACGTTTTCTTAAATATGAAGTACCTTCCAAAACTCAAACTACAAAAAAACAGAGAGGCGATATAGCGATACTTACATCGTAGAGATCGTTCTAATGTTATCGCTTCTTGATTTCGTACCCGGGATGTTACTTTTCTTTTAATTTCTAGAAGCGATCTCATGGATATGATTATGGATGTTATCTGGTCGTCTTCTATTGATAAATGCAGATAAAGACGGCCTAAGACCTATGTATAGCAACTTTGGAAATGTCAAAGAGGTGCTAGCTTGGCACCCTAGCACTGGCCCATCTTCCGATGCTTATTTTTATCTGGATGTCGTATGAATGAATGGTTTAGTGCGTTGGAAACTAGATTCCATGACCTTCAATTTGGTATATGATATGTCCCAAAATACCTCATATAACACACGAAATATAGTCCTCAAAACGCTTTAGTGACACACCTACTTGTCACCTATGCAGTCCGCACAGTCTCGCGAAACTGGAAATATCTCTCTACTTTGATGTCGTATCGACAAACAGTTTAATGAGTTAGAAAATAGACTCATAGATATTAAATTATATATATATATAATACCGTAATCCCAAGTATATTTCATGAAAAGCTCCGCTACATTTGACCTAATATTTAGCACATTTATGAATGTAACTTCTGATGGGCTTTGCCAACTTTTGTTCCACAACTCGCTTGACTTTAAAACGTAATACACGTCTCACACGAATAGAATAAATCATAACATAACCTCCTTATCATGTTTAGAGCCCTAGTCTCACACCAAAGTAAATGTTATAACATTCCAAACTTGTCGACTTTCGACGAAACTTATTTTCTTCAATTGGTTTAGCTTCAAATCTTTCTAACACTCTTGGTACTTGTTAATCATGATCTTAAATATTTATAACTTCCAAGGTAACATGATTAACCTATTTTATGTACTCTCAAAGATGATATCATTTCTGAGCTTACATCAATTGACTTACAAATACTCTCACGTACGAAGATATGGGGTGTAACATCATTCCCCCTTTTGAACATTCGTCCTCGAATTTTGACTCATGCACCTGTTAGTCTCATAACCCTTAGCTCCTACGAATATGTTAATATTGTCCTTTCCATCTAGGCAATAGTTTTGTGAATAAATCCCAAGGCCTGGCCATTCACCCTTTAGGCCTCTTTCTCACACCACGACTTGTTGTCCGAATTCTTCCAATCTTGTAGCTGTTGGTACCTTCTATCATGTAGCCTGTATGACTCTGACCATGGAAGTGACTATGCGAATCCTTTCTCCTTTTTTCTCAGGCTTTTATCCAATATCTAGGCCTCACCTTATGAATATATATTGAACTTTGACAAGTTGTCCCTCTGGGCATCTATAGGTACACTGAAGTTCTTCGCTCAGTATTTTGTCAATCTTACGACTATTTATATAACTTGTTTTATAGCATCGGTTATCTACGCATATGGGTTTACTACATCTATGTAGGTCACACTATACCATAGCTCTTACTTCGGTTTATTATTACTGAGGTCTGCTACCCAACTCTATATTACTCTCTCGCTACTTATCTTATATGTATAAATCTAAGACCTTTAGGTCTTCCTCATTAATGTTCATATTAAGAATGACGGCCTAATCTCATCTCATATTTTGTAAATGTTATCCATCAATTGTTGATTCACGTTAATATTGATCAATAATCTACCAATGATAACTTGAAACCTCTTACGTAATACATTGTCACTAGGGCTTACGTTGCATCGGGGGACATTTGAAATGATTTGCTTGATCCACCTAGGGACGATAGTATACTTCATTAACCGTATTTCATAGCATCCCAATGTGATTCATCTTATGGGGATATTCTAATCCCGTGAAATTCATGAAATCCTTTTTTTTAAAATCATGACTCAATCAAAGGCCTAAATGTCATCCTATTATCATCACCATTACATCGTTATTCTACTACTAGGGAAATATCTCATCTCTTCTGATTGCTCCTAGTCTTAGACTCCTCTAAGTTCATTCAGGTTGTACCAAGATTTCTGTTACTTACGGAAACCATCAGCTCCATTGTTTTGATGGTTTTAATCCCGAGGACTTACATATTCGCGTCACCTTCTCACTCACCTTTTCATATACTTACTGATATCGACCTAAAACCTTGTCAATCTATGATACTTTACCGTGTGACTTACACCTACCTATTTATACAACTCGTAGCCTTCCTTTAACTTGCGAGCACCGTAGATTTCCTGTCATGCCTTCTCAGTTGCCTTTAAATTTAAGGAATTACTTTTCCTGACCATTCTGCCACTTGTTTAATGAGTACATGGCATATCTTATTTCCCATGAATATTGGAATCTCCTGTAACTCATATGTTGTCAAATATCACTTTTGGCTCCCCGTTCATTAGTCACGATATGTGCCACTTTCTTATGGACTGCATAGAATATTGTAGTGAGACTGTTGTTACAAGATCATTTCTTCTTCAAGTTACTATGCTTAGGTTGAAGCCTTCTTCCTTATTTCCTTGGATCCTCTGACTCATGTAAATCTTCAAGCTAATTACATCGTATACCCAAAGAAATGTTTGATGTTCTCACTCACCTATAATTATCCTTAGTTACTTACCTCCACGCCCTTGTGCTCTTAGGGTCGGTTCTTAACTGAAATTTTGACTATCTCCCCAGAGCACTTTCTTTTATTTCCATAACACTTATACGGTACCTTTAACTACTACAACTCCTATTTGAATATTTCTCAAGAATCACAACGTCATATCTACGAGACCGAATTCCCTATATTGGGTTCACTACATTTATCTTATACAATCTGATGATTTGTCTGTAACCACTAGTCTAGCCATAACTAGGATCTTCCTGAATGAACTATTAACCACTCGTTAGTCCATTCTCATATCTATATTCTACGTAATTCTTTCTTGGGTTATGTCCTTTGTTTTAACTTACCCCTCGCTCTGAATACTTATATATCAAGTGTTCATTTGCACTTATTTATCAATAACATCTATTGTTGGAACCATTACCGCCTCTCCCCGGCGTGCTTGCATACTGTTCTGGAGTCGTAACATATCTGTAGGGTATGAATAAATGCAACCTTATCCCTTTCAACTTCTTACCACTTTCTTCCTTTACCATTCCATAGTTACCTGAACCACTTAACTCCGACTTAATACCACATCACACCATCTTTCCCCATATCTTCCCCTAGACTACTACCCTACCACATGTAGCATTTCTCCACGCCCTTTTATCCTTCCAAACTCCATAAATCAGCAGCACAATAGGCAAACACGAGTGGACAACAAAACAGTCCACTAAAAGTAAAATAAATCGAACTCACTGCTTNTTTCTGTTACTTACGGAAACCATCAGCTCCATTGTTTTGATGGTTTTAATCCCGAGGACTTACATATTCGCGTCACCTTCTCACTCACCTTTTCATATACTTACTCCTATCGACCTAAAACCTTGTCAATCTATGATACTTTACCGTGTGACTTACACCTACCTATTTATACAACTCGTAGCCTTCCTTTAACTTGCGAGCACCGTAGATTTCCTGTCATGCCTTCTCAGTTGCCTTTAAATTTAAGGAATTACTTTTCCTGACCATTCTGCCACTTGTTTAATGAGTACATGGCATATCTTATTTCCCATGAATATTGGAATCTCCTGTAACTCATATGTTGTCAAATATCACTTTTGACTCCCCGTTCATTAGTCACGATATGTGCCACTTTCTTATGGACTGCATAGAATATTGTAGTGAGACTGTTGTTACAAGATCATTTCTTCTTCAAGTTACTATGCTTAGGTTGAAGCCTTCTTCCTTATTTCCTTAGATCCTCTGATCATGTAAAGCTTCAAGCTAATTACATCATATACCCGAAGAAATGTTTGATGTTCTCACTCACCTATAATTATCCTTAGTTACTTACCTCCACGCCCTTGTGCTCTTAGGGTCGGTTCATAACTGAAATTTTGACTATCTCCCCAGAGCACTTACTTTTATTTCCATAACACTTATACGGTACCTTTAACTACTACAACTCCTATTTGAATATTTCTCAAGAATCACAACGTCATATCTACGAGACCGAATTCCCTATATTGGGTTCACTACATTTATCTTACACAATCTGATGATTTGTCTGTAACCTCTAGTCTAGCCATAACTAGGATCTTCCTGAATGAACTATTAACCACTCGTTAGTCCATTCTCATATCTATATTCTGCGTAATTCTTTCTTGGGTTATGTCCTTTGTTTTAACTTACCCCTCGCTCTGAATACTTATATATCACGTGTTCATTTGCACTTATTTATCAATAACATCTATTGTTGGAACCATTACCGCCTCTCCCCGGCGTGCTTGCATAATGTTCTGGAGTCGTAACATATCTGTAGGGTATGAATAAATGCAACCTTATCCCTTTCAACTTCTTACCACTTTCTTCCTTTACCATTCCATAGTTACCTGAACCACTTAACTCCGACTTAATACCACATCACACCATCTTTCCCCATATCTTCCCCTAGACTACTACCCTACCACATGTAGCATTTCTCCACGCCCTTTTATCCTTCCAAACTCCATAAATCAGCAGCACAATAGGCAAACACGAGTGGACAACAAAACAGTCCACTAAAAGTAAAATAAATCGAACTCACTGCTTTCGATCACCGTCCCGTGAGTTCTAACTATTAGGAAACAAATCTATCAACCTTCCTTGATATTTAAATCTTAAATACACAAAGTTGACGCTTTCTTACCTATGAAGTACCTTCCAAAACTCAAACTACAAATAAAGAAAGAGGCGATATAGCGATGCTTACGTCGTAGGGATCGTTTTAATGTTATTGCTTCTTGATTTCGTACCCAGGATGTTAATCTTCTTTGAAACTCTAGAAGAGAGCTTATGGATATGTTTATTGATGTTCTCTGGTCGTGTTCTATGAAATAAATGAAGATAAAGACGGCCTAAGACTTATGTATATCAAGNTAGGGATCGTTTTAATGTTATCGCTTCTTGATTTCGTTCCCGGGATGTTAATCTTCTTTGAAACGCTAGAAGAGAGCTTATGGATACGTTTATTGATGTTCTCTGGTCGTGTTCTATGGAATAAATGAAGATAAAGATGCCTAAGACTTATGTATATCAACTTTGGAAAAGTCAAAGAGGTGCTAGCTTGACACCCTAGCATTGGCCCATCTTCCAACGCTTATATCTTTTTATCCGTATTTCGTATGAATGAACGATTAAGTGTGTTGGAAACTACATTACAAGACATTCAATTTGGCTAATATGTCCCAAAAATACCTCATATAACACACGATATGTATTGCTCAAAAAGCTTCAGTGACACACCTACTAATCACCTATGTAGTCTGCCCAGTCTCGCGAAACTGCAAATATCTCTCTACTCCGATATCGTATCGATGTAAAGTTTAATGAGTTAGAAACCAGACTCGTAGATCTTCAATTAACTATTTGTAGTACCCTGTAATTCAAAGTATATTGGGAGAAAATCTCCGCTACATTTTACCTAATGTTTAGCATAATTATGAATGTAACTTGTGATGATCTTTGCCATCTTTTGTTACACAACTTGCTTGACTTTAAAACGTAATACATGACTATCATACGAATACAATAACTCATAACATAATCTCCTTATCATGTTAAGAAACAAAGTCTCACCCCAAAATACATGTTATAACATTCCAAACTTGTCGACTTTCGACGAAACTTATTTTCTTCAATTGGTTTAGCTTCTAAGCTTCCAACACTCTTTGTAACATCCAAGGTAACATGATTAACTTACTTTAGGTACTCTCAAAGATGATCTCATTTCTAAGCTTACATCAATTGACTTACGAATACTCTCACATACGAAGATATGGGGTGTAACAAAAACCATACTCCATTCCAAAGCGTGAAGATCGCGTCAAGAATCGCCTAAATCCGAGCTCTATAACTCAAAACGTGATAAAATAATCAAAACCTTCGAAATACAGTACGTATACGCAGTGCCCAGATATATTCATCACGATCATGGCACAGCCCCCGCAATCACGTAGAAGACAAAATAGCACTACCATCGAAAACACATCTCGAACGTGATACCTAACCCGTAAACGCATAGCTCCACACTGCCAGACCTTCGCAAATTCTCTTCTACCCATGCGAACGCGATAACCTAAACCCTCAACTCCCTTGCTGAAACGACAATCACGAACCTCATATGTGAACGTGAAGAACAAGTCTATCCAGCCTAAATTCCCTTATCTGCAAATGTGATGGCTCCCTCGCCAATGTGATGAAGAACGAACACTAGTGAAAAAATACCCATCACTATCGCACATGTGCTCCCGCGATCGCGAAGCTCAACCGGACCATAAAAAAAATAAGATAAACCAGCAGCTCATGCCACCTCTGAAATGGTCTGAAATCAATTTGAAACACGCCTCATCCCCTCGGGGCCCCATCTGAACATACCAACAAATCCCAAAATATAACACGTACCTACTCGAGGCCTCCTATCACACAAAACAACATGAAAGTAACGAATCATCGATCAAGATCAATCTCTTAAGTTCATAAACTTCAAACTTCGAACCAAGCATCCGATTCAAACCTAACCAATCCGGAATTTGACTGAACGTTTCACACCAGTTCCAAATGACATAACAAACATATTCCAACTGTTAGAGCAGCAATCCGAATCCGAAAACATCGAAGTCAACTCCTGGTCAAACTTGTGAACTTCTAAACATTCAAGTTGCAAACCTTCACCAATTAGAGCCAAAACCTTCTAGAAACATCCAAATGCAAACCCGGGTATACGTACAAGTCCAAATCACCATCCGGGCCTAATGGAACCATAAAAACTCAAATCCAAGGTCAAATACACAAAAGTCAAACTTGGTCAACTCTTCCAACTTAAAACTTCCTAGTTGAGAATCATTCTAACAAATCATTCCCGAAAACCAAAACCAACGATAGACGTAACTCATAATACACCATATAAAGCTACTCATGACCTCAAACCACCAAATTGAATACAAATTCTCAAAATGATCGGTCGGATCGTGACACAGAGATGTCAAGCATCTAGGGCTGTATTGAATTTATCGAAGCCAAAAACAATGGAGCGTAGCTTCTCCCTTAGAAGAATTGCTACCCGGCCTTATTGGTTCAGATGAGCTTTGGACAGATCGTGCCTCCTTTCAAACCTCTACTTGCTTTGCTTAACCTTTCATGTTAGGTTGGATATATGATATAGGTCCATATAAGGGAACACTACCATAAATTGTCATAAGCTTACACATTAAACAACTGGGGGTTTAGGATAGGAGAGGCATGAGAATTATTGAGATTATTAAAATATAGGTCACAAAGATAAAGAGGTGTGACTTATGAAGATTGAAGTTTTCAAATAATATTTTAAATAAAAAATAATGAATACCCAATAAAAAGAGAAAAAAGATAAATACTATATGTTTGGCTTAAAAGAGATGCCACCTCACTTTCCTAGTGCCCTCTTTCATATATACTAAAAACATTTATCCACGTTTCGCGCAATCTTAAATCAAAAATAAAATATGCAATATAGATAATGTCTTAAAATAATAAAAGATAATAATGTCTTAAATTTATAAGAGAAAATCAATCTTTACGGAGTAACCAAATATTCTTGATGATCTGATTAATTCTGCCATGTATTATTATATATAATTGATATATTTAGAACGAAAAACTTGTGTACTGTTAGTTAAATATTTTTCTTCAAACACTTAAAAGTCAAAGTCAAAACCGTAATTATAATATTCATTAATACCTCCAACATCATCTAAATGAAAAGACTCCCTTGTCTTACTATTAAAAAGTTGTACATAAAACATATATGGTTCGGTATGAATTAGCTTTGAGAATTCAAGGGAAACCAGTGGTTTGAGAAATTGAACAAACGTACAAAGTACATGAGAATAACATATATGTTTTGTGTCAGAATCCAAATCCTACTATATATTGTTATGACGCCTACTGTCGTCGTTAGGTAAGCCAACAACTAAATCATCACATTGATAGTTAATCCAAAATGCTATTAGAAACAATTAAAGAAATAAGGAGTGGATAACCTTCGTTTTAAAGATAATATAAATATTATTATTTTCAATGTTCGAATAAGGTTAAAATATAAACCAGAAAATCATAGCGGAATACAATTAAGAGCAAAAATTTAAATCTCCAAAACCCGGTGTTACAAGTGCATGAGCATCTACCAGAAAATACAATACTACTACAACAACTATCTGGAATTGGAAGTAGACATAATACAATGAATGGATAGATCGGGGACTTTATGCGCTGCGGATCGTACATAGNAGATGTCAAGCATCTAGGGCTGTATTGAATTTATCGAAGCCAAAAACAATGGAGCGTAGCTTCTCCCTTAGAAGAATTGCTACCCGGCCTTATTGTTTCAGATGAGCTTTGGACAGATCGTGCCTCCTTTCAAACCTCTACTTGCTTTGCTTAACCTTTCATGTTAGGTTGGATATATGATATAGGTCCATATAAGGGAACACTACCATAAATTGTCATAAGCTTACACATTAAACAACTGGGGGTTTAGGATAGGAGAGGCATGAGAATTATTGAGATTATTAAAATATAGGTCACAAAGATAAAGAGGTGTGACTTATGAAGATTGAAGTTTTCAAATAATATTTTAAATAAAAAATAATGAATACCCAATAAAAAGAGAAAAAAGATAAATACTATATGTTTGGCTTAAAAGAGATGCCACCTCACTTTCCTAGTGCCCTCTTTCATATATACTAAAAACATTTATCCACGTTTCGCGCAATCTTAAATCAAAAATAAAATATGCAATATAGATAATGTCTTAAAATAATAAAAGATAATAATGTCTTAAATTTATAAGAGAAAATCAATCTTTACGGAGTAACCAAATATTCTTGATGATCTGATTAATTCTGCCATGTATTATTATATATAATTGATATATTTAGAACGAAAAACTTGTGTACTGTTAGTTAAATATTTTTCTTCAAACACTTAAAAGTCAAAGTCAAAACCGTAATTATAATATTCATTAATACCTCCAACATCATCTTAATGAAAAGACTCCCTTGTCTTACTATTAAAAAGTTGTACATAAAACATATATGGTTCGGAATGAATTAGCTTTGAGAATTCAAGGGATACCAGTGGTTTGAGAAATTGAACAAACGTACAAAGTACATGAGAATAACATATATGTTTTGTGTCAGAATCCAAATCCTACTATATATTGTTATGACGCCTACTGTCGTCGTTAGGTAAGCCAACAACTAAATCATCACATTGATAGTTAATCCAAAATGCTATTAGAAACAATTAAAGAAATAAGGAGTGGATAACGTTCGTGTTAAAGATAATATAAATATTATTATTTTCAATGTTCGAATAAGGTTAAAATATAAAGCAGAAAATCATAGCAGAATACAATTAAGAGCAAAAATTTAAATCTCCAAAACCCGGTGTCACAAGTGCATGAGCATCTACCAAAATATACAATACAACTACAACAACTATCTGGAATTGGAAGTAGAACAATGAATGGATAGATCGGGGACTTTATGTGCTGCGGATCGTACATAGAAAGTAGCTCACCACACAGTCTCCTCAGCAACTGCACCTACGCTCCCAAATGACCACCAAAAGTACCTCTCTCAATACATGCACAATTAGTGCAGAAGTATGGCATGAGTACACAAATCAATGCGTATCTAGTAAGTATATAGTCTAACCACGAAGAAGTAGTGACGAGGGGTCGACATTGACACTTATTATTGGTCAAATAAATCATGTATAATGAAAGTAGACATGCATGAAGTATAGGAAGTAAAATTGTGAGAGCAGATATAGATACGTAATACGATCAATAATTGAATGGTAAATACGAAGTTCATAAATACGGGATACTTCCTATAACGACCTGGCCGGTCGTTTTGAATATTATAGCCCCATTCCCCTATTTATTGCTCCGCTATGTTCAATTGTGGCTATGCGACTTATCGAGGTTATTGTTTTGGTTTGGGGTGTATTTCAGAGTGAATTGGGACACATAGTCCTAAAGTTAGAAGAGTTGACTGAAGTTTAACTTTTGTGTAGATGACTCGGAACGGAATGTTGATGGTTTCGATAGCTTCGTATGGTAACTTTTTGTTTAGTCATATGTCCTAATGTTGACTTGAAGTTCCGTAGGTTGATTTGTTGCTTTTTGGCGAAAGTTGACAAGTTGAAGGTTTGGAAGCTTGATAGGTTTGACCGAGGGTTGCCTTTATTGATATCGGGCTCGGATTGTGATTACGGTAGTTGGTGTAGGTTTGTTTTGTTATTTGGGATATGTATGCAAAATATGAGCTCATTCAAAGTAGGTTATATATGATTCGACACTAGTTTCGGAAGTTGAATGTTCATTAGTTTAATAGACTTGAATTGGGGTGTGATTCGCAGATTTTATGTTGTTTCATGTCCTCCAAGATATGAATAGTGTGATCGGACTACCCGTCTGTCTAGGGATGAAATGCTATGCTCAACTCTACTAAAATTATGATGTGAACTGAGTGTCTCAATCAAAGATAATAGATACGGGCACACCATGAAGGCGAACAATCTCACGAATATAAATTTGAGCCAACTACTCAGAAGAGTATATATTACGACTAGAATGAAGTGTAAAGAATTGGTCAGTCTGTCCACAATGACCCATACTACATCAAATTTCCTCAAGGTCCGTGGAAGTCTAACTACAAAATCCATGGTGATACGCTTCCACTTCCACTCTGGAATGTCAAGCCTGTGAAGCAAACCACCCGGTTTTTGATGCTCGTACTTCCCCTGCTGACAGTTCAATACCATGCAACATAATCAATAATATCATTCTCCATCCTCTGCCACCAATAGTGCTGCCTCAAATCTAGTACATCTCTGCGGCACCCGAATGAATGGAATACTGTGAACTGTGGGCCTCCACAAGTATCGAATCTCGCATCCCATCCATATTCGGCACACAGAACCGACCCTGCATCATCTCCAATAGTAACTTCCTTGGCCTCACCGTGTTGCACCAAGACCTTCAGGACAAGCAAGTATGGATCGTCACACTAACACACTCAAATAAGAAAGACAGTGAAACCGCGCAAGCAAGAACCTGGATCGGCTCCAAAACATCCAACTAATTGGTCAAAGCATGAGCATCCAATGCTAACGTTCTCTCCTTTACTGGAATAAGCAAGACTCCCCATGCTCTCAACCTTCCTACTCAATGTATAGGCCCTCACATTGGACTTCATCGGATGTTAAAGCATTGGTGATATCATAGTCCTTTAATAGTTATAACCACCTCCATTGCATTAAGTTCAGATCCTTTTGCATGAACAAGTGATGTAGACTCCTGTGATATGTGAACACCTTATAAGACATGCCATAGAGATAGTACCTCAAAATCTTCAATGCGTGAATAATGGCTGCCAACTCCAAATCACGCATAGGGTAGTTCTTCTCATGGGGATTCAACTAACGTAAATCATATGAAATAACTCTACCATCCTACATCAATACACATCCAATGCAAATCCACAAAGCATCACAATAAACTATATAAGAACTCGATGTTGAAGGCAAAACCAGAACTGGAGCTATGGTAAAGACAGTCTTGAGCTTCTGAAAGCTCTCCTCACACTCATCGGGCCACTTGAATTTGGCACCCTTCTGGGTCAATCTAGTCAAAGGTGCAGCAGTGGACGAGAAACCCTCCACAAAACGACCAGTAATACCCAACAAAACTAAAGCAACTGCCGATCTCAATAGCAAAAGATGATCTGGGCCAACTCTGAAGTGCCTCCAGCTTCTTCGGATGCAGCTTAATCCCCTTACTAAACAACACATGGCCCAAAATTTCCACTGAATCAAGGTAATAATGACACTTGGAGAATTAAGTCCGGAGCTCGATCCTTAGATGCTGCTCATGATCTTTCTGGCTACGTGAATAGCCCAATATGTCATCAATGAGAAGTATGATGAAAGAATCAAGATAGTGTTGAAATACACTATTCATCAAGTGCATAAAGGTTGTTGGGGTATTGGTCAGTCCAAATGACATCACGAGAAACTCATAGTGACCGTAGCGGGTCCTGAAAGTTGTCTTCAAAATATCTGAAGACCGAATCGTCAATCGATGATACCCTGATCTCAAATCAATCTTTGAGAACACCCTATCACCCTCAAGGGGATCAAACAAATCATCGATATGCGGTAGTGGGTACTTGTTCTTGACAATAACTTTGTTCAGTTGCATATAATCAATACACATCCTTATAGAGTTATCCTTCTTCTTCATAAATAGAATCGGTGCACCCCAAGGGGACACACTGGACCTGATGAAACCCTTAGCAATACACTCCTAAAGTTGTCCCTTCAACTCCTTCAACTCAATAGCCGTTATAAGGTATAGTGGAATAGATATTACCCTCTGCTAGCAATTATCTCATCTTAAATAAGGGGTATAATCTCATCCCAATTAAGGAAAATAATTTCATCATATCAATTGTGGATTTACCCCTCAATTACTCCTACACTGACACGTGTAGTTTTAGGGTTAGGTTGTTTCAACCTACCCTTCCTCGATGACTAACGATACTTCCAAAAATATTTTTGTTTTGCATACAAAGAAAACAAAAATACAAATACATTAACCTCATAACCTTTCACACCATATATAGTCTCATTAGTACTTTCAACCATTCATAACATCATTATTTCATTGGCTCTTTTGGCCACACATATGATTCTTTATTCATGGCATGGTGGTCATATCTCATATTCCACATTTTCATTTCTTTACTTTCATGGATCATCATCATAAACATCGATATCTGGAATATTTCGGTAATCACAACTTTAGGTTCATTAGTAATGAAGGCTTTAAACATAATAGATTCATTTCCATAGAATGGAGCAAAATCACTAGCAGTTGAAGCGCGAGTTAAAATCATAAACGAATGATACACCACTTATTCTTAAAATACTTTTTCCTAAAAGGGCAACACCAATTTCACCTTATGAGTATGTAAAAACTCAAATCACATTGGAGATGTTTATAAAAGAGAGCATGGTGCTTTACAACTAAAACAATGGTTCAAATCATAGGTATTAGTTGAAACAACTATATTTTAACACGACTTGAGTACATAAGCCTTTAGGCAATTCTATTTTCAGAGTAAATTTGGAACCGCTGGTTCAAGGCTCATTTCAAAATCATTCGCACGTCATTTCATCACATTGGCACCATTCGCCACAAGTATAACTTTCATTATTGGCACGGTGGCCACACTTTATGTCCCCAACTCACTTCTTTCCCTTTCAAGCATCTTTATAGATTATCAAAAATAAGAGCATTTGAAATCAAGGCCTTAAGGGGAGAATGTAATGACTCGACCAGCTGTTTTGTGTATTTGATCCCTTTGTTTCCTTTTTGATGCTTCCTATATATGTATTTGTGGTTTCGTGAGTTGCGGAAATAGTTGGTTGGGTTTCGGGAAGGTTTTGGGTTGATTTGGAATGCTTGGTTCTTAGCTTGGAACCTTAGGTTAAGAGTGTTCCAATAGGTTCTTATGGTGATTTATGACTTCGGCATATGCTCGGAATTGGATTTCGGGGTTCCTATATTGAATTGGCTCTTATTGCCGAAAGTTGGTAATTTGGAAGATTAGAAATTTCATAGGTTTGACCATATGTTCACTTTGTGGCTATCAGGTTTGGATTTTGGTTTCGATACTCGGATTACATCTGTCTTGGAATTTGAAACTTATGTGCAATGTTTGGTGTCATTCAGAGTTGGTTTGATAGGAATCGGGCGCTTGGTTGTGATTTTAGCGGTTCTTGAGTTTCATTGTGAATTCTATGTGTTTTGGTGTCCGACTCGTAGTTCTGCATGTTTTTTGGTGTTTTGAGTTTGCGATAAGATCGCGAGAAATATCGTATGATGTTTCTAGACTTGTGTGGATGTTTGGTGTGGAGCCCTCGATTTCAAATGTGTTTCAGATTGGTTTGGACTTGATTCATAGTTGCTTGTGTGCTGGTGCTGCAAATATAGCAAATGCAAGCACCAGTTCGCATTTTCATATACCCATTTGCAAAGTAACAATCGCATTTGTGAAGGGGCAGTGGATGGCAGGCTTTGCATTTACGAAGCAGGCCTCACAAATGTGAAATGGGTTGGCTAGGAGCAGGTCGCTTTTGCGAAGGTGTATTTCATCGCATATGCTAAGTGAGTGTCACTTTTGCACCATTCTCTGGAATTTTGGGGATTTATTATTATGTTTTGAAAAATAAAAATTTGAGATTTGAGGGACGAATTGGACTCAGATTTGAAAACCAAACACATATATGGACTTATGGTGTTATGGGTAGTCGAGATAATGTTAATGTGCATTCCCTTGTTAATGGCATTCCATAATGACTTGATTTATGAGTAGATTTGGCATTCCATTGTTAATGTGCATGCGGCGACATAAGAGTAGCTTGTGGGGGATAGTTATGATTTTTTGTTACCGGTTGATTCTTGTTATTGTTTATATGTTGGAACCGAGGGTTGATGTTTTGATCAAATTCTTGTTTTTATTAAATGACTTTCCTTTGTGTTTTACGAGTCGTTGGTGGAATCCAATATGTTATCACATGCCTTGATCCCATTGATATGTTGTTGGCAAAGGCGTTTTTTCTTACATTGACTTGTTGTTAAACATTCATCGAGGTGGTTAATATTTTATTTTGTTATATTTTCCGTTGTCAGTTTTATTTTGTTATATTTTCCGTTGTCAGTTTTATTTTGATATCTTGCACATGTTATTTCTACTAGTGAGTGTCTTTACTTTTACCGAGGTTAGTCTTGACACTTACTGGGTATGGATTGTGGTGTACTCATACTACCCTTCTACATAGTTTTGTGCAGATCCAGGTATATCGGATCGTGCTGGACACTATAAAGCCGAGCCAGAGCTGCAGAGACTTCAAGGTATACATGTTGTTCCGCTCACAGGAACCGAAGTCACCTTCTGTTGATTCCTTACTACTGTATATTGTATCCCAAAAAATATTGTATTTTGAGACTTCTTGTACACTCTCTGTAGAGCGTATGACTCAGTATTAGCGTATTTTCGAATTAGACTATTGTATTTCTGTTTTTGGTTATGTTATGGTACTTTTTCAACTTTCATTAATATTTGAGTTGCTATTTATCTGCTGATCATGTTATGTGATAGGCTTACCTAGTCTAAGGAACTAGGTGACAGCACGACCCTTAAGGTGAGATTTTTGGGTCGTGACAGAGACAAACTAAAATATGAATCCTATATTGCAGTAAATATGAATCCTTGCGTGCATGATCCATATTGTTTTGGCTTTAAACACAACTAGAGGTAACAACGGTCAACTTATTTGGTAAACGACATCGAATTAGTTTTTTATGATTCTGATAGGTTAGTATGATGTTTTGTGACTTGTACGCATGTTTTGTTGGGGTCCCGGGTGACTCGAGGCCATTTCGGCGCATTATATGAACAATTAGAAAATTGAATTTCTAAGATGAATATCTTGAGTTTTGATGATCAATTCTTTATATTTGGTGTTATTTTAATGATTTGAGGTGGCATGCAAGTTTGTGTTATTGCACTTTTATGAATGTTTTGATTGGAGCGCGAGGGGCTCGGATGAGTTTTGGAAGGTTTGGATAGCTGATGCAGACATATGCTGGAATTGATCAGCAAGTCTTGCATTTGCGAGGACCTGATCGCAATTGTGAGCCTCGCATTTGCGATGTCAAACTCGCAAATACAACGGGGGACTGAGGGCTGGGACTTTGCTTTTGCGATGAAAAGACCACATTTGCGAAATCGAGGCATCGCATTTGCAACACTGGAGGAACATGGGTGTTGCTTCGCTTTTGTGAAGCCTTGTCCGCATTTGCAAGCTGGAGGGTCTTCACAAAAGCAAAGGACATGTCGCATTTGCAGCAACATTATAGCTAGGATATTTATCGCTAATTGCGATATCTGCATCTGTGCAAAAGTTTGAAATTTCGGGACTTAGCTCATTTAACACCATTTTTCAACCCTGAACTCTACAGAGTCGAATATCGAAGAAGAATGTCTTCCCTAATTCATTGGTAAGTAGCTTTAACTTTTTTTCAATAAATTTCAATTTCTATTTCATGAATTTTATCATCAAATTTATCAATTTCAATTCGGAAATTGGGGATTTTGGGTAGAATATAGGAATCTTATAAAATTGAGATTTATACCTCGAATTGAGGCTTAGATTTGACATAAATCACATAGCTGGGCTCGGGGATGAATGGGTAATCGGGTTTTTGGTCCAAATCTCATATTTTGACCACGTGAACCCGGGTTAACTTTTTATTGACTTTTTCAATTTAGTTAAAGATTTAACCTTTTTCATTTTTGGGTAGTTTCTACAACTTGTTTTGATGTGTTTGAGCAATATTTGACTATATTTGATTGGTCTGGAGGCTTGGTCCAAGGGGAAAGTCGTGTTAGATTGTTGACTTATTTTCGGAAAGAGGCAAGTGTCATGGTAAACCTTGACCTGAGGGAATTAGGACTTTATTGGTCTATATGCTACTTGATTTATGTGCGGGAACATGGCATATGCAAGATGACGAGTGTATATGCGTTTTTATGGGTTTAAGAATGCGAGGTGGACCAATTAATTGCATGTTTTCAATTATATTATGCCTTTTTTTATTAGAAGTTATTACTTGTTTCGTACTTTAATTGATGCATGTCTTTACTTGTCAAATGTGCCTTTACTTGTTACACGCCTTTATTTGCTATATGTTCCAAGTATCCATGCCTTTGTTTATTGTCCGCTCTTACTCGTTCTATGATCTACATGTTACTACATAAATGCTATTATTTGTCTCATGCCTTTACTTGTGCATTTGTCTTTACTTGATTTCTGTTTCACTTTAAATTGTTATATTGGATTTGTCTTAGAGAATTTTTATGTTTTGGTTCCTTTTTTGTGATACGCCATAGTTGTTTGGAGAATATATACACACACATATATATATATATATGTATGTATGTATGCATGTTGATCGGGTTGCATGCCCTAATAGTGTTATATATATGTTGATTGGGCTGCACGCTGCAATGGTATTATAATGGATCGGGTTGCATGTTGCAACGGTATTAAATATATGTCGATCGATTTGCATGCCACAACTCTATTATATAGATACATGGATCGGGTTGCATGCTGCAATTGTATTAGTATTATATAAGCCGATGGGGTTGAGCGCCACAATGAGGAAGTAGTATTATGGTTATTCTTTGTTGTTGGTTTCCCGTATTGTGTTGTGAAACTTTGTAGTGATAGTATTATGGGGCCCTCCGTTATGTATTTTGTATTTCGGTTATCATATTAATTAGTTGATCCCTATTTTATTGTTGTTTTTCTACTCATTTCTGTATAAGTTCATAGTGATTGTCTCGTCATAGCCTCGTAACTACTTCGTCGAGGTTAGGTTCGGCACTCACAAAGTGCATGGGATTGGTTGTACGTGTACTACATTTAGCACTTCTTGTGCAGATCCCGGAGTTAGCCCCTATAGTGAGTAGTGGAGATTGCTCAGACCCATTTTATCGAGAGACTAGAGGTAGAATTGCACAGTGTTCACAGACTTGATGTACTTGTGACACCAGTTTTTGGGATTAGACTAGACAATATTGCTTTCAGATTATTATATTACAAAGTGTTTTTGTCTTAATTNCAATGGGGAAGTTGTATTATGGTTATTCTTTGTTGTTGGTTTCCCGTATTGTGTTGTGAAACTTTGTAGTGATAGTATTATGGGGCCCTCCGTTATGTATTTTGTATTTCGGTTATCATATTAATTAGTTGATCCCTATTTTATTGTTGTTTTTCTACTCATTTCTGTATAAGTTCATAGTGATTGTCTCGTCATAGCCTCGTAACTACTTCGTCGAGGTTAGGTTCGGCACTCACAAAGTGCATGGGATTGGTTGTACGTGTACTACATTTAGCACTTCTTGTGCAGATCCCGGAGTTAGCCCCTATAGTGAGTAGTGGAGATTGCTCAGACCCATTTTATCGAGAGACTAGAGGTAGAATTGCACAGTGTTCACAGACTTGATGTACTTGTGACACCAGTTTTTGGGATTAGACTAGACAATATTGCTTTCAGATTATTATATTACAAAGTGTTTTTGTCTTAATTTCTTAATGTTTTGCTTTTGTATTGTTAAATGGGTTAATGTTTTAGCTAATGTTGGCTTGCCTAGCAAGCGGATGTTAGGTGCCATCATGGCACCATGGTTGGGATCCTGGGTCGTTAAAAGTTGGTATCGGAACACTAGGTTGCCTAAGTCTCACGAGCAATGAGCAAGCTTAGTAAAGACTTGAGGATCGGTCTAGAGACGTATGTACTTATCTTCTAGATACTATAAGGCTTTAGGAAAATTCACTTTATTTCTTTAACTATTAGTGAGTATGTTCTATCGCTGAGTTTGAATCATTATTCACTTATTCTCTCATAGCGGGTGAGGACATGTATTACATCCACATCTACTTAGGAGGCTGAGCCCCAGGTTCCAACCACTACCAGGGGTAGAGCCCGAGGTTGAGGTAGAACCTGAGGAAAAGGTAGAATCTGAGGAAGAGGTAGAGCTCAGCCTAAAGCACGCGCAGTGACAACTGTTGTTGAGCTCAGATAAAGCACAATGTTTAGATTCCTGTTCCGATCAAACTAGTAGGACCACCTCAGGTCCTAAAGAAGTTAATCGCTACCCTAGTGCTTCAGTACCCCTTAGTCCGCATGGTTGGTTTTACGAAGTGTATGGCACATGACAGTTTGTTTCCTGTGGAAAAATCATTTCTCAGACCGGGAGGAAGCCAGACTCCCGCTACACACACTCTAGAGTAGATGGATCACGGGTATCAGACCCCAACAATACTACCAGTTTGGACAGTTCTGCTTATTGTTGCTACACAGCCCAGGGAGAGACCTAAAATGTCAGCTGATGGGTTGCAGAGGTTAGACAAGTTCAACAAGTTGTTTTCCCTCACTCTAGTGGTTCACCTTATGAGGGCTCCTAGGATGTCTTGGACCATTGTCATGAGTTATTGCGCAACATGGGTATAGTGGAGTCTAATAGATTTGATTTCAAAGTGATTCAGATACATGGTTTTGCCAAGAGGTGGTGGCTCAAATGTATGTTCAGGCAGGCCAGCAGGTTCGCCTCCTCTCACTTGGGCTCAACTCTCATATTTGTTTTTGGAGAACTTCATCCATTTCTCTCAAAGAGAGGAGTTCTGTAGTCAGTTTGAGCACCATCAGCAAGGTAGCATGACCGTTACACACTATTGGACCAAGTTTGTAGGTTTATCACGCCATGTAGCTACCCTGATCCCTACTAAGAGGTAGAAGGTGAGGAGGTTCATAGATGGCCTTACATATGGCATTAGGCTATAGATGGCCAGAGAGACCGAGGAGGATATTTCCTTTATTCGGGTAGTGGAGATCGCCATGAAGATCGAGTGCATCAGGGGCCAGGATATAGAGATGACCTCTAATAAGAGGCCCCATCATTTTGGAGGATACAATGGTGCCTCGCCCAAAGGCACGTCTTTTTGTGTGGAGGCCATCCTATCAGGTCAGTTCAGTCGTCTCTATATGTCACACATAGGACTTCAGGCAGTCATGGTACTTATGGACCTTGTTCCGAGCAGCTAGCATTTAGTGCACTTTTACCTCCCATTAGTGCACAACCAATTCAAAGCTATCATGGTGGTTATTCGATTCATTAGGGTTAGTCTCTCATTCTGCATCCCCGCCAGTCAAGAGAGTGCATTGAGTGTGGAGGTGCGGGTCTTATCAAGATGTATTGTCACAAACATCATAGCAGTATAGAACAGCAGGGTACTCGTGCCATGAGTCCGGCACCGGTTGCTCCACCACCCGTACAACTTGCTAGAGGCGGGGGTAAGGTAGCTGGAGGTAGAGGTCAGACAGTTAGAGATGGAGGCCAGTCAGTGAGATGTCTTCTGAGAGTAAGAGGTCAGGTTGGTGGAGCTCAACCTCGTTGTTATGCATTTCTATCTAGACTTGAGGCGGAGTCATCCGGATATAGTTATTACGTGTATAGTCTCAGCCTATCATAGAGATGCATCCTTGTTGTTTGATCCGAGTTCTACATATTCTTATGTGTCTTCATATTTTTCTTTGCATTTGAGTATGCATCGTGATTCTCTTTATCTTCCTGTTTCTATGTCTATGACTGTTGGGGATTCCATAATAGGTGATCGGATGTACAGGTCTTGTGTTGTTACTATTAATGATTTTGATATTGTAGTTGGTCTTATGTTGTTCGATATGGTGGATTATGAGGTTATTCTTGGTATGGAATGGTTGTCCCTGTATCACGCTATCTTGGATTGCCATGCAAAGACTATGACTTTATCCATGTTGGGGTTGCCTAAATTGGAGTGGAGAGAGACTCTTGGTCACTCCACTAGTAGGGTGGTTTAATATTTGAAGGCTCGACATATGGTCGAGAAGGAGTGTTTGGCATATTTGGCTTATATCCGTGATTGTAGTGCGGAGGTTCCTTCTATGGATTCGGTACAGGTCCTGAGTGAGTTTCCTGAGGTGTTTCCTACAGATTTGGCGAGTATGCAACCCGGCAAAGATATCGACTTGTTCATTTATTTGGTTTCGGGCACTTAACCCATTTCTATTCCACCGTACCGTATGGCTCCAAATGAGTTGAAATATTTAATGGATAAGTTACAGGATTTTCTTTAAAATGCGTTCATCAGATCGAGTGTTTCACCTAGGGGTGCGCCAATGTTGTTTGTATGAAAAAGTACAGATTGGTGAGGATGTGCATAGTTTATTGGAAGCTGAACTAGGTCACTATCAAGAACAAGTATCCATTGTCGAGAATTGATGGTTTATTTGACCAGCTTCAGGGTACCGAGGTGTTTTCGCTTACTTCTGCAGTCGACAGGAGCATGAGCAGCACCTAGGGTAGCGCTTTAGACTTTGAAGGATCGTCAATTATATGCCAAGTTTTCAAAGTGTGAGTTCTTGTTATACTCGATTGCTGTTTTAGGTCATGGGGTGTCGTACGTGTGTATCAAGGTGGATCATAAGAAGATTGAGGTTGTTCAGAACTGGCCTAATCCTACTTCATCTATAGATATTCAAAGCTTCTTCGTAGTTTACTAGCATCGGTTCGTGGAGAGGTTTTCATTTATGTCTGCCCTATTGACCAAGTTGACCTAGAAGGGTGCACTTCTCAGATGGTCCGACAAGTGTTAGGAGATATTTTAGAAGCTCAAGACTACATTTGCTATAGCCCCAGAGGTTGTATGTAACACCCCGAAATATTTCGAAGTACTTAAGCGCTATTAAGAAAGTTGATGTGCACTAGTTGTATTATTTTGTGTGTGGATAAGGACTATTAATATGCTGTATATTAATTGGATATGATAATAAGTGTACAAGGCATATTATAAGTGGTGTGGGGTCTAAGGAGATCCCTAAGTCCAAGTCGAGTTGGAAATTACATGATCGGCTAAAAGTTTCAAATGAGTACTCACAAGACCAAATGTTGGACGAGCATATCTACATATATATATATAAGGCTTTATATGATGGATGACCTATCAAATTAAATCTCTTCAAGTCTAGTTTCTAACACTTCAAACCGTTCATCAATTGGACACTCTTACAAGACATTATGACCAAATTACTAAAGGATGACAGAATGCAATTCTGCGGTCAATTCTGTGACCGCAGAATCATTCTGCGGACCGCAGAAGTGGTTATGCAACAGTTAAATAGTCGCAGACCTGTCCAGGGAAGCCCATTTATGGGAATCAGTTTTTCGGTGCATGGTGCAACCCGCGTACCAATTGTGCGGTCCATTATGCGACCGCAGACTTGAGTTCGGAGGGTTAATTTTCCTATTTTCATAACCCGACCCCATTTTGATAAATAACCTTTGGGGCTTATATTGGGGTGTTTTCTGAGGGTTTTAGAGAGAGGTAAGAGCATTTTAGAGAGGCAAGGAGGAAACCTAACATTCTAATCATCCAATCTTGCACCAATCCTCAAGAATCAAGGAAGCCAATCACAAGATCTTCATCTAAGAGGTAAGATTCAAAATCCTAGTCTTCAATTTCTAGTTTGGGGTAAAAGATTGTGATTAGGAGTATGATTCTTAAGTCTAGGAGTATTATGTATATATGCTTGTACCAATAAGGTTTGTGGGAAGATTATTGAGCTCAAATAAGTAAAGACTGGGTTGTGAAATGAAGGAAATCTTGTAGAAGAACCTTTTAGCCAAATGTGCACACCTAGTATTTGATAAAATGCTCAAATGAGCTGAAACCATGAATATCTTCCTAACTTGTGTTCAATTTTGTTATGTTTCAAAATAGATTGGGATTGCTAGAATTTCCGAAATGTTGTAGTAATTAAAAGAAAGCTTAAAGTCGAGGTATGTTGGTTAAACTTCGTTCCTCGAATTGAATTCCATGATGTTCTTGTAAGTCTTGAGTTATTCTTTATAAATCAACTATTCCGAATAAACTTTGTGTTGAAAGGTATATGTTCAAAATGTGTTCAGGATGCTCTTATAATATGATGTTATCCTTCGGGAATGTGTTCAAAATATTAGTTAGGTATAAGAATATTATGACTCCAAATAGTGTTTAAAGTGAAGGCTATTATGCCAAATTATGTAAGAAGTCTCAATATGCTTCAGACTCTTAATTGCTCATAGGTGTACTAAAAGTCGTGATTAGAGATTCTTTATTGTCGATAATCTATAAAGATGCTTGAAAGTGAAAGTAATGAGTTGGGGATATAAAGTATGAACATCGTGACAAGAATAAAAGTTAGACTTGTGGCCAATAGAGCCAACGAAATGAAATGATGCGTGAAATATTATGAAATGAGCCTTGATTCAACTATTCCAAATTGACTCCAAAAATAGAATTATCCAAAAGCTTATGTACTCAAGTCATGTCAAATGTGGTTATTCGAACTAATGTTGTGCCTGGTAGGCATTTCCAATATGTTTTGATCTCTTACTTAATCATGAGTTGAAATGGTGTAATTCCCTTTTGGGGAAAAATATTTCAAGAATAAATGGTGTGTTACTCATTTATGATTTAAACTTGTGCTTTGATTGCCAATCATTTTACTCAATTTCTTGGAAAGTAATCCATTTTGTTTACAGTCTTAATTGCCAATGAACCTAAAGTTATAATTTTCGGAATATTGTATATGTTGATATTTATGATGATGATCCATGAAAGGAAAGATATGAAAGTGTGGAATATGAAATACGGCCATTGTGCCATGAATGAAGAATCATATGTATGGCAAGAGAGTCAATGAAATAATAATGTTGTAAGTGGTTTAAAGTACGGATTAAGTGATATATGGTGTGAAAGGTTATGAGATGTACGTATTTGTAGCCCTTCCAGGGTAGGGGTCAGGCTGTGTACCTCCTACCCTCCCCATACCCAACTTGTGGGATTATACTGTGTTATTGTTGTTGTTGTATGGTGTGAAAGGTTATGAGATGTACGTATTTGTGCTTTTGTTTCCAATGTGTTATAAGCCCCTACGTTCTTGCGAGTAAGGACTATGATGTTCCTAAATGTTCTAAATGCTCTTAATGTTCTATGATCACCCATGGCAAGTACAAGTAAGTGATAGTATGAACATGAAATGTGGTCGTTCCCTAAATTAGAATTATGAAGTGTTGTATGTCCCAATGGTTTCAACTATAGTTGTATGCTTCTAAAATAATGTATGTAAATGACTTCGATTGTTAAGTCCGCAGGAGTCATGAACCTAGTTAATGAACTCAAGAGGTCAAGGGAGTGAATAATGTGATGGAAGGGAGATGTCCTTCGTTAAATGATGATGAACCTTAAGAAAAGGAATTGGGCCTATGTGCCATTGAAATCGACTTATTGATTTACAATGCATGTGCTAATGTATTGAGTTGTGTTTCTCCATGATGAGCATGAACATGAAGTATTCCAATGATATGGGAAATTACGACCTTAAATGTAATGACAAACTATGTCGCTTTGAGTTTATATATGGTATTGTGATTGGGATCACACCTCCACCCGCATACATTAGGGTGAGGCGGCCAGACGGCTTTGTGTAGAGTTTTGGTATTCTAGAATAGACCTCCACCCGCATATATTGGGGTGAGGCAGCATGACCGTTTTGTGTAGGGATTATTGTATTGTGCAATAGACCTCCACCCGTATATATTGGGGTAAGGCCGCATGACCCCTTTGTGTAGGGATTGTGGTATTGTGGAATACACCCCTGCCCGCATATATTGGGGTGAGGCGGCATGACCGCTTGNTGACGTTAACGGCTATCTAAGCCTTTTTATTGTTACCATGATTCATCATATTCATGTTGTATTTTCAAGACCTTGAATAGATGTATTTGTATTGCGAAATGAACATTGCGAACGGTCTATGAAACGCACAGGCGTATTGTATAGGTGATACTGTGAACGTTCTATGAGACACATAGGTGTATAATATGATATGAGAACACTAAGGATGGTCTATAAAATGTATATGTGTAAAATAAGAGAGGAAGGTGCCACTTTCATTGGCCTTATTTGTATATGTTGTTACAATTACATTATATTATGTATTCCAGGTATAGTTCATATGGCTTAGTTAATCCTAGAAGATGTTTAGAATGAGGCAAGTATTGTAAGACTTGAAATGTGATTATATGGGATGTTTCGTAGTTTCTTGATGTACTTCATTTGCCTCTTATTTGAGTTACCGTATTTTCATATGTTTTTTTGACTGCCTTACATACGAGTACTATTACACATGTACTCACATCCATTTTTCTGGGGCAATGCATCTTTAAATGGATGCTAGTATACTTCTACAGGATGATATTAACCTTTGATAGGGATCTTCTTTACTACTCAGCTTATGGTGAGCCCGCTACGGTTCTAGTGGGTGTTTGGGTAAAGTTACTTTTATGTATATAGGTATATATTGTCATAGAAGCTCTATGTACACTGTGGGTTATGTAATTAAAGATTTTAGTTTTGTCATGTATTTATGTTCACAGTATGTACAGCTATTTATAGAGCTGTGTAACCACCACTAGAAAGAAAATATGGGCCATTGAGCCAAATGTACTCAATATGAAAGTCAAGATCTAAATATGTTATGGTAAATCATGCATGACTAGTGATGAGAGGTTAATGTTAATTAGGCTTGCTCGACTGGGTTTACTCGGTTGAGCGCCGGTCGCGCTCCTCGATTTCGGGGCGTGATATTGTGTTTCCTACAAGTTCATGATCTTATACTGTGTATTGTGATATATCGCGTATTGGACTTGGCGCAGTATTAATGTAGGACTGTAGGGTGATTGCCTACGTGTCTCGTAAGTTAAATGTTTACAAGAAGAGTTACCCTGTGCATGATTTGGAGTTTGCATCCCCTATTCACGCTCTCATGATTTGGAGGCACTATCTATACGAGGTTCCACGTAAGGTCTATACCGACCATCGGAGCCTCCAAAACATGTTCAAGCAGAAAGACCATAATTTTCGGCAGTGGAGATGGTTGGAGTTATTAGAAGACTATGATATACTCATATTATATCATTCGGGGAAATACAATATTGTGATTGATGACTTGAGTAGAATAGCAGAGAGCTTGAATAGTGTGGCATTTTTATAGACAGTGGAGAGGCCACAACCCATGAATATTCAGGTTTTGGCCAACCGATTCGTCAGGTTGGATGTTTTGGAGCTTAACATGGTTCTTGCTTATGTTGTGGCACAGTCATCACTATTGGAGCATATCAAGGCTCAGTAGTTTGATGATCCTCACTTGTTAGTGTTAAAAGACACGCTCAGCGATGTAGTCATAAGGTGGTTGTGATTGGACATAATGGTGTTATGTAACGACCTGGCCGGTCATTTTATGTATTTGTTAATCCTTTCCCCCATTTGATGCTTTACATATGTGTATTTATGATTATCTGACTTGTAGGGGATGGTTAGTTTGGTTTCGGGGGAGTTTTGGATTGAATTGGGACACATAGTCCGTTAGCTGGAGGATTAATTTGTAAGCGTTGGCCGGAGTTTGAATTTTGTGTAAATTACCCAAGAATGGTGCTTTTGATGGTTCCAATAGGTTTGTAAGGTGATTTGGGGTTTTCTAGGTTGATTTGGTTCTATTTGGAAAAAATTAGTAAGTTGAAGGTTTATAAGACCTATAGGTTTGACCAGAAGTTGACTTTGATGATATGAGGTTCGTATTGTAGTTCCGGGAGTTAGAATAGTTCTGTCCTGTCATTTGGGACTAGAATGTAATATTTGAGGTCATTCCGAGCTTTTTAGGCATATTCGACGTAAGTTCTAAATTTGGAAATTTGGATTCGTTCCTTATGTTCAAATTGAGGTGCGGTTCGTGGCTTTGATGTTGTTTGGTATGATTCTAGGCCTGGAGTAGGTCCATGTTATGTTGTTGGATTGGTTGGTGTATTTGGACAGGGTCCCACAGGCCTCGGGCGTGTTTTAGATTTATTTCAGATCAATTTGAGTTATGCTAGAATTGCCGAAGATTGCTGAGTCTTGTGTTTTTGCATCTACGGAATTGTGGTCGCATATACGAAGCCACATAAGTGGATGATGTTACACAAAAGCGGACTAGATTGGAGGCAAGGGGAAGACTGCAGATGTAGAAGTTGGAATGTAGAAGCGATTTCGTAGAAGCGGTAGGAGGATTGCAGACGTTGTTGGTTGGGAAATAAGCCATTCCCGCATCTCCAATCGATTTTCCGCAAATGCGACATATTGGACCGCAAATGCGATATTTTGGACCGCAAATGCGGAATCGATGGACAGTCTATTATATTTTGAGGGTTTGTTATTTTTCATTATTTAGAGTTGTCGAGCTTGGCTATATGCTATTTTTGGAGGGATTTCACAACAATTGAAGGGGTACACTATGCATTTTGGTGTTAGATATTAATTACCCACGGATTATTACACCTAGTTTATGTGAATTAAAGGTGGAATTTGGTGGTTTGTTATTATGGTTTTGGAGAGTGGAAATTGACGACTTGAGGTTTGGATTTGGTTGAAACATACATATTTAGACTCGTATTAGAATAGGTGTTCGGGATTTGTGAGTTTTGTCAGGTTTTAGGGTGCGGGCCCAGGGCTGACTTTGTATAATTGCCTCAAAATCTTAGCTATACTGTTTGGGGTTGCTTTCTATGGCTACTATTGATATTATAAAGTTGTTTTGGCTAGATTCGAGCTATCTGGAGGTTGATTCACGCGGGAGGCTTTCTATAGTACTGATGTATCTTGCTTGAGGTAATTATATTACCTAACCTTGGTTGAGGCACTAGTTTCCTGAGTTATTAGTGAAAGCTACATGCTATGAGTGGAGCACATGTGAGGGGATTGAGCCCAAGCGCGTTACTAGGGTATTATCCATGCTCAGGGTAGTGTTTAGGCTATTATATGCCTATAATCGATTGCTACACTTGATGTTATCATACTTCTTATGTTGTATCCCTTCGTGAGCTATTTGGAATCATGTTAGAGATTATTTATTGATTGATCTCCTATTCAAACATATTAGTTGTTATTCTTGTGGCGTAATTACCTGACTAGAACTGTGATAGCACACTTTACACATTCTTATACTGTAGCATGTCACTTATATCAGTCCATGAGTATGTAAATTGTTATACATTGTTCATGTACGTGTATCTTTGTATGTGCTTTATGTGTGATATGGACTGGGTTGATAGCACGTGAGTTGTCTATGCGGACCTGAGTTATGTTAGCACGTGAGTTGTCCGTACAGTGTGTGGATAAGGAAGGATAAGGATCCATCCCCCTAGGCTCACCCTCTCATGTTTCTCTCTTGATGGTGTGCATGCAATAAGAGGAAAACTTGCCATTGTGTGTTTTGGTTATTTTATTTTTGTCGACTTGCAATTTCCTTGGATGTATACATGTTTAATTCACATAACTTCTCTATATGCTAGATCAGGAATGTATACATGCCTTACCTTTGCATATCTTCTCTATATGCTGCATCTTTAACTGAAATAGTGCATGTTGGCTTTTTTGTGCACTAAGGAGGTTCACTCTTTTTTATGACTTGATGATGTTATTGCTATATACTTGTGAGATTTATGAACTGTATGTGTTATTAGAAAGTATTATTAATAATTCTTGTCTTTATTACCTCGCCAAGGTTAGTTATAATACTTGTTGAGTACATGGGGCCGGTTGTACTCATACTACACTCTACACTTAATTGTGCAAATCCACGTGTTGGCCCGCACCACGGGTATTTGTGTTTTGTTGCGAAGAGTTGGAAATAGACGACGTAGAGCTACATTTCGATTGCAGACCTTTGAAACTCTTTTCATTTTAGTACTGTTGTCCTTCTTTCAGATTGTATTGTTATTTTGGTATTCCAGACATGTATCTCTATTTTATAGCTCATGACTCAGTGCTTATCAGTTTTGGGAGATTGGTTATGTATCAGCGCAATTATTTTATGTTATTGGCTTTATACCTACATTATTCTCATTATTTATATTATCTAGTACAACTCTTATTATGTTTGGCTTCTCTAGAGAATAAGTTAGGCACCATCATATTCGGTTGGTGGTTTTTGATCGTGACATGTTACGCGACTTCAGGGTTGTGTTGGTGTTCCAAATGTTGATAGGTTGAGAGAGTTCATCCTTGAGAAGGCTCATAGTTCATGGTATGACATTCACCCTGGTGTCACGAAGATGTACCGTGATTTGAAGAATCACTACAGGTGGCGAAATATGAAGAAACATATTGTTGGCGAAATAATAACCTGATCAGTTCATAAATCTCACAAGCGCACAACAATAATATTATCATCTCATAAATCAAAGTCAAAAACATGTTAGTTACAATACTTTCTGAGTACATGGGGTCGGTTGTACTCATACTGCACTCTACACTTAATTGTGTAGTTCTAGGTGTTGGATCGAGCCTCTAGTAGTTGTGTTTTGTTGCAGAGATGAGGTAGAGCCGCATTGCAATCGCATACCTTGGTATCTCTTTTCATTTTTGTACTGTTGTCTTTCTTTTAGATAGTATTATTATTTTTGTATTCCAGACTTGTATATCCATTTTAGAGCTCATGACTCTGTTTTTACAAGTTCTGGGGGATTTGTTATGTATTGACACAGTTATTTATTTTATTGGCTTTAGACTTGTATTATTATCGTTTTTTCTATTATCGTTTTTCGCTCTTATTATGTTTGTCTTTCATAGCAAATAGGTTAGGTGCCATCACGACCTGTTGGTAGGTTTTTGTTGTGAGTTGTTATGCATCTTCATGGCCGGGGTTGTGTTCCGAATGTTGATGGATTGAGAGAGTTGATCATTGAGGAGGCTCATAGTTCACGGTAATCTATTCACCCCGGATTCACGAAGATTTACCGTGACTTGAAGCAACACTTTTTGTGGCGGAAGATGAAGAAAGATATTGTTGGCCATGTCTCTCGGTGTTTGAATTGTCAACAGGTGAAGTATGAACATCAGAAATCGGGTGGGTTGACTAAGACATTAGCGAAACCGTAGTAGAAGTAGGAGAGCTTCACTGTGGACTTTGTAGTAGGCTAACCGCAGACCTTGAAAAAATATGATGATTTATGGGTTATTATGGACCGGTTGACTGATTCCGCATACTTTATTCCGATAATGACATCCTATTCTTCAGAGCGGTCGGCTCATATTTACATCTAGGATATTTTCTGCTTGCATGGTATGCCCATTCCATCATTTCTAACATATCATGCAGTTCACATCACACTCTTGGAGCGATGTGTTGAATGAGTTGGGCATGCGAGTCGAGATGAGTACAGTATTTCATCCTCACACGGACAAACAATTTGAGCATACTATTCAGATTTTGGATGACATATTGCGAGAATGCCCAATGGATTTCGAGGGTTAATGGGGCTAGTTCTTACCTTTAGCGAAGTTCACATGTAATAACAGCTATAAATCAAGCATCCAAATGGCTCTGTGTGACGCCTTTATGGGAGGCGATGTTATTCTTTGGTATGTTGGTTTGAGTCTGGTGAGGCTATATTTTTGGGCATAAATTAGGTTCGTGATGCTTGGAAAAGGTTAAGGTTATTCAGGAGCGATTTTGTACAGCTCAGTCCAAGAAAAGAGTTATGCGGACCGGAATGTTCGAGATGTGGCATACATGGAGGGTGAAAATATTCTTATGTGCGTGTCGCCTATGAAGGGCATGATGCAATTTGGGAAAAAGGGAAATTTGAGCCCGAGGTTTATCAGCCCGTTCGAGATCTTGGAGAGAGTAGGTGAACTTTCTTATAGGCTCACATTGCATCCTAGCCTAGAAGGGATACATCCAGTATTTCACGTTCTATTCTTCTAAATTACCATAAGGATAGGTCACATGTTTTGTACTTCAGCACAGTGCAACTTGATGAGAGTTTGACATACAAGGAAGAGCCGGTGGCTATTCTAGACCGGCAGGTTTGAATGTTGAGATCTAAGAGTTTTCCTTCTATGAAAGTGAATTGTAGGGGAAAACAGATTGCAAAGGCTATGTGGGAGTGCGAGTCCGATATGAGGAATAGACACCCTCACCTTTTTACCTATCAAGGTATATTTCTATGTCCGTTGGAAGACGAACGTTTCTTTTAGAGGTGGAGAATGTGACAACCAGATATGTCATTTTGAGTACTAGCGCCGTTTTCTATGTTTTGAGACCTCCCGTAGCTTTATGTGCTGATACTTGACTTTCATGCGTGGCCTGTGTCTTTTTTCGGGAAGTTTATATGTAAATTTAAAACAAAAGTAGTTTTTGGCTTTAAAAACAACTAGAGTTAACCATGGTCATTATTTTATGTAAACGACCTCGGATAGGTGTTTTGACAATTTCGAGAGGTTTGTATGATGGTTTTAGACTTGTATACATGTTTGTTGGGTTCCCGGGTGACCTGAGACTGTTTCGATGCATTGTGCGAAAAATTGGAAAATTGAGTTTCAAAGTTGAAAATCTTGTGTTTTGATGATAGATTCTGGTTATTTGGTATTATTTTAATGATTTGACATAGCTAGAGAGTTTGTATGATGTTATTACACTTGTGTAAATATTCGGATTGGAGCCCGAGAGGCTCGGGTGAGCTTGAGATGTGTTTTGGAAGTTTGGATAGTTGATGCAGGATTTTTCTGGTGTTGATATGCAAGGTTCTACAGGTCTTGAATTTGTGAGGACCTGATCGCAATTGAAAGCCTTGCATTTGTGATGTCAGGATTGTAAATACGAAAGGGGATTGGGGGCTTAGACTTTACTTTTGTGTAGAAAAGACCACATTTGCACACTAGGGGAATGTCGCATTTGCGATCTAGGCATCACATTTGCAACACTGGAGGACTGGGTGATGCCTCGCTTTTGCGAAGCCTTGTCCGCATTTGCGAGCTGGAGGGTCATAGAAAATGCAAAGGGAATCTCGCATCTGCAACAAGAGTGTGGCTGGGACACTGATCAAATTTACAATCAGTTGTTCGCTTTTGCGATGGTCGCAATTGAGAACAAGAGTTCGCAATTGCGACATCTGAAATTGTGTAAAAGATGGGAATTTTGGGACTTAGCTCACTTTACACCATTTTGCAACCCCAATCTCCATAAAGGCTATTGTTAAAGAGGACTTTCTTCCCAAATTCATTGATAAGCAACTTTAACTTGTTTTCAATCAATATCAATTACCTTTTCATGAAATTTATTATCAAATCTATGAATTTCAACATAGAAATTAGGGTTTTGGGTAGTATTTAGGAATATTATAAAAATGAGATTTAGACACGAATTGATGTCGAATTTTTAACAAATCACATATCCGGGCTCGGAAGTGAATGGGTAAACGAGCTTTGATCCAAATCTCGGATTTCGACCACGTGTGTCTGGGTTGACATTTTGTTAAATGTTTCAATTTAGTTAAGGATTGAACCGTTTTCAGTAGTGGGTAGTTTCTAAAGCTTGGTTTGATGTATTTGAGATATTTAACTAGATTCGATTGGTTTGGAGGCTTGTTCCAAAGGGAAAATCATGTTGGATTGTTGACTTGTTTCAAGAAAAAGGTGTTAACCTTGTCTTGACGAAACTAAAACTTGATTTGTCCATTTTCTACTTGATTTATGTGTGGGGACAACGTATATGCAAGGTGACGAGTGTACATCTATTGGTATGGATTTAAGCATTCACATATGACCATTTAATTACATGTTTTCAATTATATTTTGCCATTTGTTATTCCAAGTTATTACTTGTTTCATGCTTTAATTGCTACATGTCTTTACTTGTAAAATACGTTCCTTTACTTATTACATACCTCTATTTGCTACATGTTCGATGTATCCATGCCTTTATTTATTGTCCGCTCTTACTTGTTCTATGCTCAACATATTATTAGATAGCTCCCATTACTTGTCTCATATCTTTACTTGTTCATTTGTCTTTACTTGCATTATATTTCCCTTTTAATGTTTATTGGTTTTTCTTAGAGAATTTATATGGTTTGGTTCCTTTTTATGTACATTGTGAGATACGCCGTAGTTGTTTGTAGCATATATGTATATATTTGGATCGGGTTGCATGGC
>AWOL01S0011006.1:53948-92360 GCA_000715115.1 Nicotiana otophora | reverse complement strand
GCTTAATTTTATTAGTTGGCTTGCCTAGCTGTAGTGTTGGGCGCCATCACGATCTACAAGTGATATTGGGTCGTGACATACACGACTGTCAACACATTACAATTATCATATCAATACCAAACCTAGGGGAAATGTTCCCCATACAGGGTTAGACAAGTCACTTGCCGCGACTTGCTCCAATTTAATCCACTAATAGGCCTTTTCCTTGATTATCCAACTCTGAATGGCTCGAATCTAGCCAAAATAATTCGATACAATTAACAAAAATTATAGGAATCAATTTCATAAGAAAATATTATATTTTTTAATAAAATCCGAAATTAACTCAAAAATTGCCCATGGGGCCCACGTCTCGGAATCCGGCGAAACTCACAAAATCTGACAACCCATTCAATTACGAGTCCAACCATACCAGTTTCACTCAAATTCGACTCCGAATCGACACTGAAATCTCAAAAATTCGTTTCCATGAGATTTCAAAAATCTTCCCAAATTTCAATCTCAAAACACTAATTAAATGGGGAAAACAATGACATATATTCGTGTATATTGACCAAATCCGAGTTAGATCACTTACCCCCAATGTTTTTCCTTGAATATCTCTCAAAATTGCCTCTCCCCAAGCTCCAATTTGTCAAAAATGGAAAATGGGACGAAGTTCCCTGCTTTATAACTTATTTTGTCTAGGTTTTCCTCGGTCCTGCCTCGATCTTGGCCTTCGATCCTGGCCCTCGATCATGGCTTCGATCATGGCCCTCGATCTTGGGCTTCGATCCGGGGCCTCGATCCTGGTTCTCGATCATTGCCTCGATCCTGGCCCTTGATCATGGTTTCGATCATGGCCCTCGATCCCGGGCCTCGATCCTGGGCTTCGATCCTAGGCTCGGTTTCTGCCCCCCGAATTTCCAGCAGAAGAAAATTGCAGCAGCTAGTTTAGTCCAACTTTTGATCCGTTAACCATACGAAACTCACTCGAGGCCCTTAGGACCTCAACCAAATACACCAAAGTCCTAAAACATCATACGAACTTATTTGAAACCTCAAATCACATAAAATGACGCTGAACCCACGAATCACACCCCAATTCATGCTTAATAAAATTTAAGAATTACCATTTTCTACATTCGATGCCGAAACCTATCAAATCAAGTTCGATTGATCTCAAATTTTGCACACAAGTCATAAATGACATAACAGAGCTATGAAAATTTTTAGAACTAGATTCCAACCCCGATATCAAAAAGTCAACTCCTCGGTCAAATTTTCAAACTTAAATTTCTATTTTAGACGTTTCAAGCCTAATTTAACTATGGACTTCCAAATAAAATTTCGAACACACTCTTAAGTCCAAAATCACCATACGGAGCTGTTGGAATCATCAAAATTCTATTCTGGTGTCGTTTACACATAAGTCGACATCCGGTCACTATTTGAACTTAAGCTTTAAAACTTGGAACTAAGTGTTCCAATTCATTCCAAGAACTTACCTGACCCGAACCGACTACTCCAGCAAGTTACATAACAGTTATAAAGCACAGAATGAGCAGTAAATAAGGGAATGAGGCTACAACTTTTAAAACGACTGGCCAGGTCATTACACGCGTTCGCGAAGAAGGGATTTTTGGGCTGCTGTGTTTTTCATCGCGAACGCGGTGCATGGGAAATGAACATGAGAGTGGGCCTGGAACAGCCTACGCGAACACGAATGTGAAAAGGTAGGGAGTTGGGCCGCCAGGCGTTAAGCCTTCGTGAACGCGGCTTGAGGCCCGTGAACGCAGAGTGTAGGGGGTTACCAGGTTCGCGAACGCGGTCATTGGGTCGCGAACGCATAGAGGAAATGTGAAGGCAGTGAGTTTGGCCTTCGCGATCGCAAAGAAGAGCGGGCCTGGGCATATTGGTTTTAGTACGGGGTCTTTTCTCATCCCCTCTCATTTCTCACTTGGTTGGGCGATTTTTAGAGCTTTTGAAGAGGCGATTTTTATCATCTATGTTAAGGTAAGTGATTCCCACCTGTTGCAAGTTAAATACTTAGATGATATATAGATTTTAACATGGAAATTCATGGAAAATTAGTAAAAAATTGGGATTTTCGTAGAAAACTTAGAAATAGGTATTTTTGAATTTTGACCACGAATTTGGGCATGGAATTGAGAGTAAATAATATATTTGAGTTCATGATGTCATGGGTAATGTTTATTATCGAAAATTTTGGAATCCGGGCACGTGGGCCCGAGGGTGATTTTATCGACTTTTCGAGCAGAGTTGGAAATTATTGTAAATTGAATTATAATGAGTATTAAAGTATATATTTATGAATTTGCACCTTTGTTGACTAGTTTTGGAGCGACGGGCAATGGTTTGAGTTGTTGGAAAGGTTTTGGAGCCGGTTATGGAATTTTGCAGCGAGGTAAGTCTCCTTTCTAACCTTGTAAGAGGAAAATAATCCCATAGCATGTGAATCAAATTATTATGTGTTCCTATTTATGGGGGCTAAGTATACACGAGGTGACAAGAGTCCGTACGTAGCTACTACTATACTTATGTCCGGGTAGTCTAGGACCCAAATCATATTATACTTGCAATGTTTGTACCCTACTTGTTAATTTAATTGCTTAAAGCATATTGAAACTTGATAAAGGAATTGTAAAAGGTTAAACTTTATTTTCTTGACCGTTAATGAGAATTGGTATTTCCTTGAATAATTGCCCCTTAATAATGAATTGGTTGTTTTAAATGTATTTTCTCTTTTCTGGAGCAGGACGAACGCATCGGTAGCAGATAAATGCATCTATGGTTCACGCTGTTCTACCCTCGACAGTGCACCATTTAAATATTTATATTGGATCGGACCGTACGACCCCGACATGATTTGCACATGATATATCTTTGGAATTGATAATAATTGATATTGTTTCATTTGAGATACAAAATGTTAAATGGCGAAAATAAATTTGGAAATTTCCTATTGACAAAAGAATTGTTTACTTAATTCATGTTATTGAGTTTATAGTCGTTCTATACAATCCATGTTTAATTATAATATCGGTATTTTATTGTTAGCCCATAGTAAGTGCCGGAGTTGACCCCTCATCATTACTTCATCGAGGTTAGACTGGATACTTACTGGGTACGCGTTGATTTACGTACTCATACTATACTTGCTGTACATTTTTGTGCAGGTGCATATATGTCTAGTGGCCTTGTGGGCACAGAGGTGCGGTTATTGCGGGAATTTAGGTGAGCTACATTTCACGTTACGAGTCCGTAGTACGCACAGAGTTTCCATCCAAATTATTTACACACTCCTATCTAATTGTATCCCAGACAGATGCAGTATTTTACTGTATTTCCTAGTTGATACTCATGTACTTGTGACACCAGGTTTTGGGGGTGTTTTTGGTTGTTCAGTATTAAAGTTGTAAAAATAATGTCATTTAGTTTGTAAATTATATCTCTTACTATTTAATTGAAGGAAATTATGATTTCAAAAATATTAAAATGAGTAACGAAGTTAATCATTTTATTGTTGGCTTGCCTGACAGTAATGTTAGGCGCCATCACGACCTTTAATGGATTTTAGGTCATGACAACATGGTATCAGAGCACTAAGTTCACTTAGGTCTCGCGAGTCACGAGCAAGTCTAGTAGAGTTTTGCGGATCGGTACAGAGACGCCTGTACTTATCTTCGAGAGGCTACAGGGCTGTTAGGAGCACTTCCCTTCTTGATTCCTCATCGTGCGATTTGATTTTTTTGAGGCTTATGCCTTCATTTCTTTAATATTCAATCTTATGCGACGTGAAGAGCTTGTTATCAATTGGTAATTGAGAAATTGTAATGATACTGTAGAGGTGGTGCAGGATATTTCTCCCTGCGTATTTGATTGGGTTAATGTCATCGTCTTGCGAAAGGATGTTCTATCATTTCAGCTCAGTAGCTGTATTCCTGATGGTCTTGAGGCTATGCACAGATTGCTATGATGTTCATGAGTTGTTATCACACAGTATTGATATAATGGTAGGATGCTTGTCTATGTGTCAGGGCAGTGAACGACTTGAAAGGAGGTTTTTCTCAGTGCATGATTCAGAGGTTCAGTGTTTTATTTCTAGTGGAGGAAAGGCAATCAGACTATGAGTGTTTACAATTGGGTTGATGGAGTAACGAGACTTGGTATTTTCGAGCGTGGTGGAATTTTCATCTGTGATGTGGTGTTGTCATCCTTGATTGAATGTGTTAAGTTTGTCGGTGTTATGGTATTCTTCAATTTGCCTTCGGGGCAGGGTATTGTGAAATGGTGCCGGGGAAGCGGCTGTCAGAGGGCGTGGTGTGTAGTGGTTCAGGATCGAGTCTCCTAGTGTTGATGGCTCGAGAACGATGATCTTCGGAGAGGTTTAAAGTTGGTAGCGATCTATTGGTTCAAGTGCTATAGAGACGAATTTTGATTTAAGGAAACAACTAGGCAGAGGAGGATGAGGAAGGACATGTGTGAGGTGTCTTATGGTGGTTAAATTTCCAGAAGGCCAAGTATGAGAAGCAGAAGTCGAGTAGTTGCTTAAGGGATACGTTTTGACCAAAGTGAGAGAGTGGCAGATTAGCATATGGGTTCTGTAGTAGGATAGCTACACACTTTGAGAAAAATTTAGAGTAATTTGGGATTCGTGGTGGGCAGTGACTAGGTTTACGGACTTAATTTGGAATATCGACTACTATACTGGGAAAGATTGGATACGACAGAAAGGAGTTGCTTGATATGAAGAGGGATGCACCATGACTTCGGATTAGAATATATTGTCGCACCTGTAGTTGATGTCAATGGGGAGTGAACGGACTTGTACAACTGGTGGATGAGCATAGGCCCAGGAGTGTTTATCGATTTTGTAGTAATTGTACACAGTGCAGCGTCGTTGGGAGATGTCGGCATGGAACTTACACATATGAGTTATCTCCTATGAGTAGGTTAGCGGTTGCGTGGTATTGATGAATCTTCTATGAAGAATTCTACTAGCTATCTGGTAAGAGGTCGAATATGTGAATGCGGCTAGTGATTCGGAATATTTACAAAATATTTGACAGAAAGAATTCGAGAGGCTTGGCGAGCTGATCGTGCGAGATCATGGTAATTGGGAAGGAGGAATCTTGGTGGGTTCCAGGGTTAAGAAATTGTAGCCTCAAGCTAAGTGGGAGATCCGTACCGTCTACGATTGGATTGCATAGTTGTCTACTTATGAGGTTTCTAGTTATCGGCATATTGATGTCTTATTACGGCTAAGGATAGAAAACATCAGTGGTAATTTGAGCAAAGGATTTGGGGAATGTATGCTATATTTAGCCTCGTTGATTCATGTCCAGGCTTTGGGGAGACTCAGAGTTTATGCTTCGTGCAGATGTGATGTACAAGGAAAATGAGTCATCCAGGTGCTTCTTTGAGAAGGTGTTCATGTGCTAGCAGGGCCTTGGACTTTGATCATATTTGGGGACAAGTCAGAGTGGGTAACTCTCAACAACGGTTCTAGTGGGTTCAAAAATTCAAAGTGCGGTGTCTAAGGATTTCAAGTTCGTAGTATGATTAAGTATCGAGTTTTTGCAGTGGACTATGAAAAAGGGGCTTGGAATGTTCTATGTTATCATTGGGTATGCGGTGCAGTTTGGAGGAAGGGAATAAGTAGCTTCGGATTCACGAAAGATCTTGCAAAACGGGTGTACTAGTTAGTGATGCTATTGTGCGCGTAAGGAGAATATGAGATGGTTATGGGTATTTAGATGAAGTGGTCTCGTGGATTGGGTCACTCGGGATGAGTGTGGTTGGGTTTTGTTATGTTTTGAATAGAGCTATTATTATTTCTAGAGCAAGTTCCAAGTAAATTAGAAGAAGTGGCTCGGTTGGTAATGGTTGAATCAATACGATTGTGGCAGTGATCAGTTTCTCCAGCGTGAAGTTATACATGTAATTTGTGGTTGTACACTTAGGCTTGAGCGCCACCACAACTTTGTTGATTTGGGAGATATTCGATTTGTATGGCTTTGTTGTGTAAGGGGATTCCGGAAGAGTTATGGTAGTTTAGATCACGACATGAGGTTGTATTTTCTGCCGTTTAAGTATTTAGTTGCGTGTTTCATTGGTTCTTCTCAAATGAGCTAAGTAAAAGGTTTCTATATGATGAAATATTTATTCTATTAGTGGATCAAGTGTTATTATGGAATTCTGGTACTCTCACGTATTGGCATGTTAGGTGCAGTGAGTGGCATGGGAAATTGGAAGCTGAGGATAAAGGTTACGGTTCGGTGTTGACAAGAATGTCACGAACTCGGATGAGCAGGAAAGAATTCAAATGTTTAGAGTAAGCTGGTATTGTCTTTAGCGTCACCTGAGATTGGTGTCCTGTGTAAGAGGCTTAGTGTACTAATTTGCGGCTTCTTGGTTTGCTTTTCAGCATTAGTGTGGCCGGTGGTATGGATGTACAGACTTGTTACCTGGTACGGAAGGTCGTGGGAGCGTATCCCAAGGGAAGATTGTATAAATGTGACATGTAGTCACTTGATTGATTAAAGATTGAAACCAATTATGGAGATTTGGTACTATCTCTAATGTGAGAGTTTAGGCCTAAAAGGCGCTCTATTCAGTTGGTTGTGAATTGTGGAAGTTTGTTCCGGATTCTACGGTTGTCCTTGTCTATCATGGGAAAAAGGTCATTGTGGATCCTTGAGAGGTTATTTGCCCAAGCATGGTATGATCAGAATAGGTTTGTGGTCCGTTGATGGGTCCAAATATGGATGTGTACTCTACACTAGCCTCGATGTGTTCATTTAGCATAACATTCCTTATGGAGGAGTATTCGAGCGTTGGATGTTATTTTTATCGTCATCTACTTCATGTAATACTCTATTGTGCCATGTGGGTTGTGATATGGCTTGGTTATTCACACATGTGTGGTGGTCATATGTAGCTTGCAGTGTTATATGAGCAGGATGGCTCTCGAGATGCAGGTCATTCATTGCACCTTAGTCGTGCTTGAGTTTTGTAGCGTATGATGCTATCTATCTCCCCAGGGATGGTATTGTGTACTTGGCGTGCTTATGGTTGATATTCAAGCATTTCATGAGTATGAGCGTTACGGCTCGGGGTGTGTTTTCTTTAGATTATTATGTGTGGATCGGGTGGCACGCCGCCACGGGTACACCGTTTGGATCAGGTGGCATGCCACCACGGGTATCATGTGTGGATTGGGTTGCACGCCGCAATAATGTGATGTTGAGCACAGTTTCCTATATCTATTCCTGTGTGTTTTGTCCCGTATTTTCTGAGAAAGATTCATGACACATTTTCGGTTGTTTAATTAGTTACGTGGGTTGAGTAGTTCTTTCTAGAGTTCGTTTTCCTTATGTATCACATTCGAGTTTGTGGCTTTTTTCACATGGTGGCATCATATGAGACTTTTGGTAGTGCTTGTGGTGGCTTATTGCCGGAACGACTTGTACTGGATGAGACAAGATTTTTGGACTTGAGATTAGTGCGATCAGATTTATATGAGGCATATATAAGAGCAAATATCGTTATTTGGTTCATATTGAGGTAATGGTTTTTGTCAGGAGGAGATACTCAATGATTTATTGACTCGGCAGTTGGTTATGAATTTCTACACATCTCTTCCATCGTGGCAGTATTGCAAGAGTTGGAACATGAATTATATGTGTCATGAAGTGTGTTGTGGGCATCATATTAGTGGAATTGTGGCTATTGTTGTCGGAGGATGTTATTATGGTCATGTGAATTATGTGGTGCATGGTGTGAATTCAGAACAGGTATAAAATCATGTTTTGGTACCGTGAGTAATGGCTGATACAATGCTCGTATGTTGAGAGCAGGCCTGGTAGAGAATTTCGGATGTTGGAGTTTAGCTCTAAGGCTTTTGACTAAATAAAATGGGGAATCTTCATACTGGCTCAAGATAATGTGCTCACCTGGGTTATGGTAGCACGAGTAGGTGCTCAAGGGGTTAAATAATGATTTCGGCAAACTCTAGAGCAATTCTTAGTACGTTCGAGGACGAACGTATGTTTAAGTGGGAGAGAATGTAACGACCTGACCGGTCATTTTGATCTCTAGCGCGTTATTCGGCAGTTTGAGGCTAGGGGTAGCTTCACTTCAGGTATTATGACTTGTACGTGTGGTCGAAATTGAATTTCGGGAAGTTCAGAGTTAATTTGGAAAGAAAATTCTAATTTCGGAGCTTTAACTTGGAGGAATTGATTAAGGTTTTATTTTTGAGTAAACGACCTTGGAATCGGGACTTGCAGGTCCCAACAAGTTCGTATGATAATTTTGAACTTGGGCGTATGTCCAGATCGGGTTTTGGATGACTCGGGAGCGTTTCGACACCTATTGTGGAAGGTTGGTACTTTGGAAGAATTTTATGAATTTGGGTTGAAGTGCATTTCAATGTTATCGATGCCCGTTTGGGATTTCGAGCATGGGAATAGCTTCATATGGTGATTTTGGTCTTAGGAGTGCATCTAAATATGGATTTGGAGGTCCGTAGGTCATTTTTGGGTCATTTGGTGAAAGTTGGAATTTGAAGGTTTTTGGGAAGTTTGACCGGTAGTGGACTTTTTGATATCGGGGTCAGATTTCGATTCCGGAAGTTGAAGTAGGTCTGTAATGTCGAATGTGACTTGTGTGCAAAATTTGAGGTCAATCGGACGTGATTTGATAGGTTTCGGCATCGAATGTGGAAGTTCGAAGTTCTAAAGATGATTAAGCTCAAATTGGAGTGTGATTCATGATTTTGATGTTGTTTGATGTGATTTGAGGCCTCGAGCAGGTCCGTGTTATATTATGGGACTGGTTTGTGTGATTGGACCGGGTCTCGGGGGCCTCGGGTGTGTTTCAGATTAATTTGAGCAATTTTGGAACTACTGTTGGTTCTGGTGTTGTCCTTCGTGAACACAAAGGGAGTCCCGCGTTCGCGAAGAATGGATTTTTGGGCTGCGGTGTTGTTCATCGCGAATGCGGTGCATGGGACATGAACACGAGAGTGGGCCTGGAACAGTCTACGCGAATGCGAGTAGGCGCACGCGAACGCGAAGAGGTAGGGAGTTGGGGCCGCTAGGCTTTAAGCCTTCGCGAACGCGGCTTGAGGCCCACGAACGCGGAGTATAGGGGGTTCGCTAGGTTCGCGAACGCGGTCATTGGGTCACAAATGCATAGAGGAAATGTGGAGGCAGTGAGTTTGGCCTTCGCGATCGCGAAGAAGAGCGGGCCTGGACATATTGGTTTTAATACGGGGTTTGACTCATCCCCTCTCATTTTTCACTTGGTTAGACGATTTTTGGAGCTTTTGAAGAGGATATTTTTATCATGTATGTCAAGGTAAGTGATTCCCACCTATTGCAAGTTAAATACTTGGATTATATATAGATTTTAACATGGAAATTCATGGAAAATTAGTGCAAATTTGGGATTTTGGTAGAAAACTTAGAAATGGGTATTTCTGGATTTTGACCATGAATTTAGGCATGGAATTGAGAGTAAATTATATATTTGAGTTCGTGATGCCATGAGTAATGTTTATCTTCAAAAAAGTTTGGAATCCAGGCACGTGGCCACGAAGATGATTTTATCAAATTTTCGAGCGGAGTTGGAAATTATTGTAAACTGAATTATAATGAGTATTAGAGTATATATTTATGGATATGTACCTTTATTGACTAGTTTTGGAGCGAAGGGAAATGATTTGAGTTGTTGGAGAGGCTTTGGAGCCGGTTATGGAATTTCAGAGCGAGGTAAGTCTCCTTTCTAACCTTGTAAGAGGGAAATAACCCCATAGCAGGTGAATCAAGTTATTAGGTGCTCCTATTTGTGGGGGCTAAGTACGCACGGGGTGATGAGAGTCCATACGTAGCTACTATTATGCTTATGTCCGGGAATCTAGGACCCAAATCATGTTATACTTGTGATGTTTGTACCCTACTTGTTAATTTAATTGCTTAAAGAATATTGAAACTTGATAACGGAATTGTAAAAGATTAAACTTTATTTTCTTGACCGTTAATTAAAATTGGTATTTCCTTGAATAATTGCTCCTTAATAAATCTTGAATTAGTTGTTGTAAATGTATTTTCGCTTTTGTGGAGCCAGCCGAACGCCTCGGTAGCAGATAGATACATCTATGGTTCGCACCGTTCGACCCTTGGCAGTGCACAATTTAAATATTTATGTTGGATCGAGTTGTACGACCCCGACATGATTTGCCCATGATATATATTTGGATTTGATAATAATTGATATTTCTTCATTTGAGATACAAAATGTTAAATGATGAAAATAAATTTGAAAGTTGCTTATTAACAAAAGAATTGTTTACTTACTTCATCTTATTGAGTTTACAGTCATTTTATACAATCCATGCTTAATTATAATATCAGTATTTTATTATTAGCCCATAGTAAGTGTCAGAGTCGACCCCTCGTCACTACTTCTTCGAGGTTAGACTTGATACTTACTAGATACGCGTTGATTTACGTATTCATACTACACTTGCTGCACATTTTTGTGCAGGTGCATATATATCTAATGGCCTTGTGGGCGCAAAGGAGCGGTTATCCATGTTACGAGTCCGCAGCATGCACAGAGTCTCCATCCGAGTTATTTACACACTCCTGTCTAATTGTATCCCAGACAGATGTAGTAGTTTACTGTATTTCCTAGTTGGCGCTCATGTACTCATGACACCAGGTTTTGCGGGTGTTTCTGGGTTGTTCAGTATTAAAGTTATAAAAATATTGTCATTTACTCTATAAATTGTATCTCTTATTATTTAATTAAAGAAAATTATGATTTCAAAATACTAAAATGAGTAATGAAATTAATCATTTAATTGTTGGCTTGCCTACATCAGTGTTAGGCGCCATCATGACCTTTAATGGATTTTGGGTCATGACAGAAGAGAAGAAATGTCTTCAGTTCACTTTGGGATCTATGTTTTGTATAATTATAAAAAATATCAACAAAAACAAAAATTGACCCATGTTGACTGCGCTTCTCGCTTCAACACCTGAAGCGATCGCTTCTGCTGGTCGAGTCGCCTCAACTTCAAAAAAGCGAAGGCTTGTCGCTTCGCATCTCTTCTCGCCTAAAGCGACGAAGTGATCTCTTTTTACCCTTAATATGCTGCCCTCAAATGCTGAAAACCCTGCATTGAACCGTACCACCAATCTTCTCAAAGTTCAAGGTACAACTTTGAAATCAAAGCACCTTAGGATAACTTACATTATTCCAATACAAGTTTTCCCCTATTGAATACTTAATTAATTTAAGATTAACCTCACAATATTCTTATGTCTGTTGTCAGATCCACAATTTTCAACCACTTCTCCTCTCTTTCACCAGATCCAGCATTCTCTGAGGTAATCATACTATAAATTAACAGGCGTTTGGGCGGATTAGTAAAAGTGAAGAAGGGGATTTGGATGATCCAACACTTAAAATATGGAATCTCATGGTTGTAGTTAATGCTAAATCTAGAAACTTGACAAATGCCTTTGCATTATATGAAGCAATGCAAAACGGGAATCTTGAAGTCTTTCGAGAAACAATATATACTTTAACTAAACTGTACGAAGGGCCTAGTTTGGGTTTCTTATTATGCTTACTTGGCAAATGCCAAGTTAATTATTGGCTCAATGTTGCATTCCATGTCGTAGAATATTGCGCTGAAAGGGACAACCGAAGGGTAATTGTTGACCTGCTCATGATGATGCCACGCTACTACAACATTTATATGTATAATGGAGAATATTATTTTTACGATGAGGTTTTCTACATCACCTCGCAAAAGATACCGGCCAATGCAAAGTTTGGCTTTGAGATCCTCTCTGACCTTAAAGAAGAGCTTGTTGTCCACCCGTCCCGGCAATCTCCTCTTTAGTACTAGCCTAAAGAGCATGGATATAACAGTATTTATACTTATTAAAGCGGAATACAAAAATGCTGGATATCAAGCCAATATGTTTTGTAACTTGAGGATGTATTACCTCAGCGAGGAATTAGGGATCGAAAAGCAGTAACCTATTTTTCTGGGAAATTCTCAAAACAATGTGGATTTGTCGAACAGCTACTTGAAGATTATAGGACAAGACAATCATGTAGAGGACACTTGAGCTTTACTTGATTTTCTAGTGTAATTGTAAAGAATCATAAGTACTTGTAAGATTATACACAAACTGGCAATTAGGATTTTGAAAGTTAGTACCGGTTTTGGCCGGAAAAGTGGTTATCACTTGAGTCATACTTTTTACATTTCAACATTTACTTTTTGTATTTCCTTAGCATGTTTTAGTCTTATAAATAGCAGGCATTCGGAATGTAACTCATTCAGAATATTATATTGGATCTGAGCTCTCTTTTTCCCTCTTAAAAATAATTAAATGGGGTGGGCTAACTAGTGAAAAGTAAATTGACCGAGCCAACCCCTCTACTTCACGCAACCCTAGTCTAAGGGCTCTCCCTCCGACCTCCACGTTAATGGCCCTATATGCTCTCCATTTGAGGCGATGCATAAAAAAGTTTTACCGACCTCTATGTGCTCCTCTATTAAAACATAGTTACGGGCGTCAAGGAGTTGGTCGTAGAGGTCATACACCCCGCCAAAGTGGGTTGGATAATTCCCAAGTTAATAGAGAACATTCAGGATATCTATATAAGGCTACAGGGAATGATCAATCTTGTTTTGGTGCTCTTCATCAGAAAATTGTGCACTTGTGCAAACAAGGGGAGGTAAAGGAAGCAGTAAACCTAATTGAAAGGACAAATGATATAAAGAGCCTTCAATTACCCTTGCGTTTATTTCATGACATGCTTTATACCTACCACCCTCAATGCTGTGAAGGAGATACTTCGTTGGTTGATAAAATACTTGATATTATATGTCGATGCTGTCTCAAGCCATCTTACTGGACCTTCGAACAGATGATACTTTTGCAAATGGCTATCAATAATTTTGAAGGTGCTTATAACACCATTAAGAAGTTCAAGAAACTTGGCTTGGGGCCCACTACACAAATCTATAACGTAGTTCTTAGAAAACGTCTCCAGAGAAAACTTCTTGCTGAAACTGTATTGATGAAAATGGAAAATGACAATTTGTAGCCTAATGGTCGCACTTTCCGCTTGCGGATATGTCATTGCACAAGTGTAGAGGATTTATTTGAGATGTATGAACAAATTAAACAATAAACATGTCTTAACTGGATTTGTGTTATGGGAATTCACGAGGAAATTTGAAAACTTGGGATATCTTGTATTAGCTGAACAGGCGTTTGGGCGGATTGTTAAAAGTAGAGAAGGGGATGTGGATGATCCAACACTTGAAATATGGAATCTCATAGTTGTAGCTAATGCTAAATCTGAAAATTTGACAAATACCTTTGCATTATATGAAGCAATGCAAAACAGGAATCTTGAAGTCTTTCCAGAAATAGTATATACTTTAACTAAATTGTACGAAGGACCTAGTTTGAGTTTCTTGTTAGGATTACTTGGCAAATGCCAAGTCAATTATTGGATCAATGCTGCGTTCCATGTCATAGAATATTGCACTGAAAGGGACCATCGAAGGGTAATTGTTAACCTACTCACGATGATGCCATGCTACTACAACATTTATATGTATAGTGGAGAATATTATTTTTACGATGAGGTTTTCTACATCACCTCGCAAAAGATACCGGCCAATGCAAATTTTGGCTTTGAGATCCTCTCTGACCTTAAAGAAGAGCTTGCTGTCCACCCGTCCCGACAATCTTTTGGTTTCCTCTTTAGTACTAGACTAAAGAGCATGGATATAATAGTATTTATATTTATTAAAGCGGAATACAAAAATGCTGGATATCAAGCCAATATTTTTTGTAACTTGAGGATGTATTACCTCAGCGAGGAATTAGGGATCGTAAAAGCAGCAACCTATTTTTATGGGAAATTCTCAAAACAGTATAGATTTTTCGAACAACTACTTGAAGATTATAGGACAAGAAAATCATGTAGAGGACACTTGAGTTTTACTTGATTTTCTAGGGTAATTGTAAAGAATCATAAGTACTTGTAAGATGATACACAAATTGGCAATTAGGATTTTGAAAGTTAGTACCGGAAAAGTGGTTATCACTTGAGTCATATTTATTACATTTCAGCATTTACTTTTTGCATTTGCTTAGCATGTTTTAGTCTTATAAATAGCAGGCATTCGAAATGTAACTCATTCAGAATATTATATTGGATCTGAGCTCTCATTTTTCCTCTTAAAAATAATTAAATGGGGTGGGCTAACTAGTAAAAGGTAAATTGACCAAGCCAACCCCTCCACTCCACGGCAATCCTAGTCTAAGGGGTCTCCCTCAGGGAGGTTATATTTTTGGTTTCGGAGTGTTTTGGGATACTTAGTCCCTAAAACGGAAGCTTAAGTTCTAAGATTTTGACCGTAGTCAGAACTATGTAAAGACGACTCCAGAATAGAGTTTCATCAGTTCCATTAGCTCCACTGGGTGATTTTGGACTTAAGAGCGCGTCCGTATTGTGTTTTGGAGGTCTGTAGCTGAATTAGGCTTGAAATAGTGAAAGTTGAATTTTTGGGGAAGTTTGGACGGAAGTGGACTTTTGATATCGGGGTCGGATTCCTATTTCAGAAGTTGGAGTAGGTCCGTAATGTCGAATATGACGTGTGTGCAAAATTTGAGGTCAATCGGACGTGATTTGAAAGGTTTCGGTATCGGTTGTAGAAGTTTGAAGTTTCAAAGTTTATTAAGTTTGAATTGGAGGATGATTCATGATTTTAGCATTGTTTGATGTGATTTGAGGGCTTGACTAAGTCCGTCTGATATTTAGGACTTGTTGGTATATTTGGTTGAGGTCCAGGGGTCCTCGGGTGGATTCCGGGTGGTTAACTAACAAAAATTGGACTTGTGAAAGTTGCAGATTTTCTAGTGTTTCCCGTTACTGGTTTCCTTCTTCTCGTTCGCGAGGGGAGTTCCACGTTCGCGAAGAGGAACTAGAGCTAGGAGGGGATTTGTGCTTTGTGTTCGCGATGGAGGTCCCGCATTTGCGAAGCTCTAAGGTAATTGGTCCACGCATTCACGATGAGGGTCTCACGTTCGCATAGAGGAAGCTGGTCAACTGAGTCCCCAAGTCTTTTTGCCTACGCGTTCGCGATGTTAGTCTCGCGTTCCCGTAGGGTTGAGCTAAGTAAGCTTCGCGTTCGCATTTAGGTCATCACGTTCGCGATGAGTAATTTTGGGCTGAAGCAAGTTTGTGCTTCTCGAACGCGAGGGTTCTTCCGCGTTCGCGAAGAAGGGTTGCCTGAGCAGAATATAACATTTCAAAATCGAGGGTTAAGCCATTTTTAACATAATTTGAGATAGAGAGCTCGGATTTGGACGAACGTTTGGGGGATTTTCTGAGAAAGCTATTGGGTAATAATTCTTGACTTATTTATGGTTATATTCCATTAATCTATAGTTGATTCCATCCTTTAATTTCAGATTTGGGTTGAAAATTATGGGGAAAATGGGAAAGTTCTTCAACCAAATATTTGAGTTTTGATTGGGATTTCGATATCGGATTTGGATAATTTGGTACAATTGAACTCGTGAGTGAATGGGTGTTCATATTTTATAACTTTTACCCGATTTCGAGACGTGGGCCCGGGTCGACTTTTTAGGGCAATTTTCTAAATTCTTGCTTAAGCCTTGATTTCATTAATTAAATTAGTTTCTTATAGTTATATTTATGGTATGTAATTGCTTTTGGCTAGATTTGGGCCATTCGAAGTCGAAAAATTATGGAAAAGGCATTCTTACTAATTGATTTAACTTGGTTCGAGGTAAGTGGCTTGCGTAACCTTGTGTGTGGGAAATTCACTTAGGATTTTGTACTGTTGTATCTATATGAGCGTCGTGTACGCAAGGTGATGAGTGCATACACAGACTAATTGTTGTAAAATCCGGTTTTTACTATGTTTACTTTTGTGACTATGAGGCGGTACCTCAGGAGATCTCCCCTGCACATTTACTTTTGAGACTACGAGGCGGTACCTCGAGAGATCTCCTTGCATATTTACTTTTGGGACTACGACATTGTACCTCGGGAGATCCCCTGCTATTTTATCCCTGTGTACTATACTGTTATTTTGCTGTGGTTTCCTCTTTGTTATATTCTAGTTTCTTATTACACTGCAATATTTTTCTGCCTTATTTATTATATATACCTGTAGGGCCCTGATCTGACCTCGTCACTACTCGACCGAGGTTAGGCTTGGCACTTACTAGGTACAGTTGTGGGGTACTCATGCTACTCTTCTACACATGTTTATGTGCAGATCTAGGTACTTTGTATCAGTCTCGTCATCAGTAAGCAGCGAGACTTTGGAGACTTTAAGGTATATTTGTCGCATTTGCAGACCTCGATGTCCCCCCTCTATTCCCTCCTATGTCATTTACCTTTTCGTACTTTTTCTTAGACTATGGTATATAGAGATATTAGTTTTCTTCCGTAGCTTGTGACTTATGATGTTCCGAATTTTGGGAATACTGTGTATACTCGAGTGTTGGTTATTGCACATGCCGAATGACATTTTTATCAGTAATTTAATTATCTGTTGCAGTTAGTTGTTAAAGTTTTGCTATCATCTTAGTGTTTCCGCAAATGTTAGGCTTACCTAGTTATAGAGACTAGGTGTCGTCGCGACATCTCACGGAGGGAGGATTGGTTCATGACAAGTTGGTATTAGAGCTCTAGGTTCATAGGTATCATGAGTCACAAGCAGGTTTGGTAGAGTCTTGTGGATCGGTACAGAGACATTTGTACTTATCTTCCGGAGGCTATGAAACTATTAGGAAAATCTCACTTCTTTTGATTCCTTGTCGTGCAAAATTGTTGACTTCGAAAATTCTAAACTTCTGTCTTCTATTCTCTCACAGATGGTGAGGACACGTACAGCCGGATCAGATGACCAGGCACCCGTACCTCCTAGAGTCGCGAGAGGCCAGGGTGGGGATAGAGGCCGAGGACGTCCATGTGGTACAGCCATAGCACCCGCACGAGCTGCTACAAAGGAGCCACTCATGCACCTGAGATGCCTGTTACTGCACTAGCTCTTCAGGAGACCCTTGCATAGTTCCTGAGCATGTTCGGCACTCTAGCTCAGGCAGGGTTGATTCCACTTGCTCCTGCCACTTCTCAGGCCAGGGGAGGAGCACATACTCCCTCCGCCCGTACCCCAGAGCAGCAGGTTCAGGTCAATCAAATTCCAGAGGTTATACCAGTGCAGCCAGTAGTCCTAGTTCGGCCCGAGGGTAGGGTAATAGCTTCTGAGGAAGATCAGCTCAGGCTCGAGAGGTACAAGAAGTACCACCCTCCTACTTTCAGTGGCCTGGTGTCAGAGGATGCTGAGGGTTTGCTTGAGGAGTTCCACTGTATCCTCTGTTCTATGGGTATAGCGGAGTCGAGTGAGGTTTCTTTCACTGTGTTCCAGCTTAGAGGAGCAGCCTATCAGTAGTGGCGCGCTTATAAGTTGGGTAGTCTGATCGAGGCAGCTTCACTTACTTGGACTCAGTTCTCTGATATGTTTTAGAGAGAGTATGTTCCCCAGAGCCTCAATGATGCATGGTGCGCCAAGTTTGAGAAGTTGCGCTAGGGTGTTATGACTGTGTCAGTGTATGCAGTTCGTTTTAGTGATTTGGCTAGATATTCACCAGCCTTGGCTTCTACAGTTCGAGAGAGGGTCCGTCGGTTTATTGAGGGGCTCCATCCCAGCATCAAGACTAGCATGGCCCGGGAGTTGGCAATGGATATTTCATACTAGCAGGTTGTGAGTATTGCTAGGAGAGTGGAGGGCATGCTTTCTCGGGAGAGAGAAGAGAGGGAGGCCAAGAGGTCTCGAGAGTCTGGCTCTTATACTGGTACTCGTGCCCCTGCTGCAGTTCATCATGGTAGGTGCTATGTGAGTCACCCTATTCATTCAGCACTTCCAGCCGCCAGTAGTACTCCGGCCACTCCTAGGCCCCAAGATCCTTATTATGCACCGCCAGTGTCTAGTGTACCTCCTACACATGGTGCTTTCAATAGTCAGTCCAGCAGACCTGGCCCGAGCCAGCCATAACAGCCACGCGCTTCGAGAGCTTGTTTTGAGTGTGGAGATACTCGCCATATGGTGAGGGATTGCCCCAGACTTAGTAGGGGTGCACCTCCACAGACTTCTCACGCATCGCGTGCCCTACCGGGTCCTCAGGCTATGATTACAACACTAGCTACCACTCCACTTACTCAGCCAGCTCGAGGTGGAGGTCGGGGAGGTAGAGGTCGCCCTAGAGGAGGAGGCCATGCCAGATATTATGCTCTTCCTGCTCATACAGAGGCAGTTGCTTCCGACTTTGTCATTACAGGTATTGTTCCGGTTTGTCATAGAGATGTGCCAGTCTTATTTGATCCAGGTTCCACTTATTCCTATGTGTCATCTTATTTTGCCCCATATTTGGGCGTATCTCGTGATTCATTGAGTTCTCCTGTTTATATGTCTACACCTATGGGAGATTCTATTGTTGTTGGTCGTGTGTTTCGGTCGTGTTTGGTTGTTCTTAGTGGTTTTGAGACCAGAGCCGATTTATTATTGGTCAGCATGGTAGACTTTGATATTATTTTGGGCATGGACTGGTTGTCACCCCTTTATGCTATTCTTAATTGTCACGTTAAGACATTGACACTGGCTATGCCAGGATTACCACGGTTAGAGTAGAGAGGTACCTTATATTACACTCCCAGTAGAGTTATTTCATTTCATAAAGCTCCACGAATGGTTGAGAAGGGGTATGACGCATATCTAGCTTATGTGAGAGATCTCAGTCTTGATACCCCTACAGTTGAGTCAGTTCCAGTAGTGAGGGATTTTCCCGATAGTTTTCCAGCCGATCTTCTGGGAATGCCTCCTGACAGAGATATCGACTTTGGTATTGATTTGTTGCCGGGCACTCAGCCCATCTTTATTCCTCCATATCTTATGGCTTCTCCTGAGTTGAAGGAGTTGAAGGAACAGTTACAGGAATTGCTTGATAAGCGCTTCATTCGACCCAGTGTGTCATATTGGGCTTCCCTAGTCTTGTTTGTGAAGAAGAAGCATGGTTCTATGCGTATGTGCATTGATTATCTTCTGTTGAACAAAGTTAAAGTGAAGAACAGGTATCCTTTGCCTCGTGTTGATGACCTATTTGATCTGTTACAAGATGCCAGAGTGTTTTCCAAGATTGACTTGCGTTCAGGCTATCATCAGTTGAAGATTCGAGAGCCAGACATCCCGAAGACTACCTTCAGGACTCGGTATGGTCACTACGAGTTCCTTGTGATGTCATTTGGGCTCACCAACGCCCCAGCAACATTTATGCATTTGATGCATAGTGTATTTGGGCCATATCTTGACTCATTTGTCATTGTGTTTATTGACGACATTCTGGTGTACTCCCGGAGTCGGGAGGATCATGAGCAACACCTGAGGACTATGCTTCAGACCTTGAGAGAAAAGAAGTTATATGCAAAATTCTCAAAGTGTGAGTTCTGGTTAGAGTCAGTGGTATTTTTGGGTCACGTAGTATCGAGTAAGGGGATCAAGGTGGATCCGAAGAAGATTGAAGTAGTGCAGAGTTGGCATAGACCGTCCTCCGCTACGGAGATTCGGAGTTTTCTTGGTTTGGTGGGATATTACCGTCGATTTGCAGAGGGTTTCTCATCAATTGCAGCACAGATGACCAGGCTGACCCAGAAGGGTGGTCCGTTCAGATGGATAGAGGAGTGTGAGGAGAGCTTTCAAAAGCTCAAGTGAGCTTTTGACTACAGCCCATGTATTGGTATTGCCTATAGGTTCAGGGTTTTATACTGTATATTGTGATGCATCGTGGGTTGGTCTCGGTGTGATGTTGATGCAGGACTGTAGGGTGATTACCTACGCGTCTACACAACTGAAGGTGCATGAAAAGAACTATCTTATCCATGACCTTGAGTTAGCAGCTATTGTTCATGCCTTGAAGATTTGGCGGTACTATTTGTACGGTGTCCCTTGTGAGATCTACACTGATCACCGGAGTTTGTAGTATTTGTTCAAGCAGAAGGATCTTAACTTGCATCAGCAGAGGTGGTTAGAGATTCTTAAGGATTACGATATCACTATTCTATACCATCCCGGGAAGGACAATGTGGTGGCCGATGCCTTGAGTCGCAGGGTGTGGAGTTTGGGGAGCTTAGCATATCTACTAGAAGCAGAGAGGCCATTGGCATTGGATGTTCAGGCCTTAGCTAACCAGTTTGTTAGATTGGATATTTCTGAGCCGAGTCGAGTTTTGGCTTGTGTGGTCTCCCAGTCTTCTCTTTATGATCATATCAGGGAGCATCAGTATGATGACCCTCATCTTCTTGTCCTTAAGGACACGGTTCAGCACAGTGATGCTAAGGAGGTCACTAGTAGAGATGACAGTGCATTGAGGATGCATGGCAGGCTATGTGTGCCCAATGTAGACAGATTGCGTAAGTTGATTCTCTAGGAGGCTCACAGTTCACGGTAATCCATTCATCTGGGTGCCGCGAAGATATATCAGGACTTGAGGCAGCATTATTGATGGAGGAGAATGAAGAAGGACATAGTGGAATATGTATCTCGATGTCTAAATTGCCAACATGTGAAGTATGAACATCAACAGCCAGGTGGGTTGCTTCAGAAGTTAGAGATTATGGAGTGGAAATGGGAGCGGATCACTATGGATTTCATTGTTGGACTCCCACAGACTCAGCGAAAGTTTGATGCAGTTTGGGTGATTGTGGATAGGCTGACCAAGTCATCTAGTTTCATTCCTGTGATGACTACTTATTCTTCCGAGTAGCTGGCACGAGTATATATCCGCTTGATTTCCAGGCTTCATGGCATGCTGGTATCTATCATCTCTGATCGGGGTACGCAGTTCACATCGTGGTTCTGGAGGGTCGTACAATATGAGTTACGTACTCGAGTTGAGTTGAGCACAGCATTTCACCCTCAGACGGACGGGCAGTCCGAGCGCACTATTCAGATACAGGAGGATATGCTCCGTGCGTGTGTGATGGAGTTTGGAGGTTCTTGGGATTAATGCTTTCCACTTGCGGACTTTGCCTACAACAATAGTTATCAGTCGAGCATTCAGATGGCACCATATGAGGCTTTGTATGGTAGACGGTGTCGGTCTCTAGTGGGTTGGTTCGAGTCGGGCGAGGCTAGGATTTTGGGTACAGATTTGATTCAGAATGCTTTGGAGAAGGTTAAAGTGATTCAGGATCAACTTCGCACAGCCCAGTCCAGACAGAAGAGTTATGCAGATCGAAAGGTCCGCGATGTTGCATTCATGGTTGGGGAGTAGGGTCTTGCTTCGGATTTCACCCATAAAGGGTGTTATGAGGTTCAGGAAGAAGGGAAAGCTAAGTCCAAGATTTATTGGCCCATTCGAGGTGTTGCGGCAAGTTGGGGAGGTTGCTTATGAGCTTGCCTTGCCTCCCAGTCTAGCAGGAGTTCATCTAGTACTCCATGTTTCTATGCTCCAGAAGTATCACGGTGATCCGTCTCATTTGTTGGATTTTAATTCAGTCCAGTTGGAGAAGGATCTATCTTATGTTGAGGAGCCAGTGGCAATTGTGGACAGGCAGGTTTGAAAGTTGAGTTCAAAGAACATTGCTTCAGTGAAGGTTCGGTGGAGGGGTTAGGCATTCGAGGAGGCAACTTGGGAGACCGAGCATGATATGCACAGCCGTTATCCTCATTTTTTCACCACTTCAGGTATGTTTCTATGCTCGTTCGAGGACGAATGATTATTTTAAGAGGGGGAGGATGTATCGATCCGGCCAATCGTTTTGAGAGTAATAGCCCCGATCCCCTATTTACTATATTTCTCGCATCCTTTTCTGCTTATATGACTTGCCGGGAGGTTTTGTTTTTGGTTACGAAGTGTTTTGGGACACTTAATCTCTAAAACGGAAGCTTAAGTTCTAGGATTTTGGCCGTAGTTGGAACTGTGTGACGACGACTCCAGAATACAGTTTCGTCAATTCTGTTAGCTCCGTTGGGTGATTTTGGACTTAAGAGCGCGTCCAGATTGTGTTTTGGAGGTCTGTAGTTGAATTAGGATTGAAATGACGAAAGTTAAATTTTTGGGGAAGTCTGACTGGAAGTGGAGTTTTGATATCGGGGTCGGATTATGATTTCGGAAGTTGAAATAGTTTCGTAATGTCGAATATGACTTGTGTGCAAAGTTTGAGGTCAATCGGACATGATTTGATAGGTTTCAGAATCGATTGTAGAAGTTTGAAGTTTCAAAGTTCATTAAGTTTGAATTGGAGGGTAATTCATGATTTTATCGTTGTTTGATGTGATTTGAGGGCTCGACTAAGTCTGTATGATATTTTAGGACTTGTTGGTATATTTGGTTGAGGTCCTGGACCCTCGAGTGGATTCCAGGTGGTTAACGAGCAAAAATTGGACTTGTGAAAGTTGCAGATTTTCTAGTATTTCCAGTTACTGGTTTCCTTCTTCTCGTTCGCGAGGGGAGTTCCACGTTCACGAAGAGGAACTAGAGACAGGAGGGGATTTGTTCTTCTCGTTGCGATGGAGGTCCCGCATTCGCGAAGCTCTAAGATAATTGGGCGTTCACGATGAGGGTCCCGCGTTCGCGTATAGGAAGCTGGTCAACTGAGTCCCCAGGCCTTTTTGCCTACGTGTTCGCGATAATGGTCCCGCGTTCCCGTAGGGTTGAGCTGAGTAAGCTTCGTGTTCGCAATTAGGTCATTGCGTTCGCGATGAATAATTTTGGGCTGAAGCAAGTTTGTGCTTCGCGAACGTGAGGGTTTTTTCACGCTCGCGAAGAAGGGATGCCTGGGCAAAATATAACATTTCAAAATCGAGGGTTAATTATTTTTTAACATAACTTGAGATAGAGAGCTCGGAGTTGGACGAAAATTTGGGGGATTTTTAGAGAAAGCTATTGGGTAATGATTCTTGTCTTATTTATGGTTATATTCCATTAATCTATAGTTGATTCCATCCTTTAATTTCAGATTTGGGTTGAAAGTTTCGGAAAAAATGGAAAAAGTTCTTCAACCAAATTTTTGAGTTTTGATTGGGATTTTGATATCGGATTTGGATAATTTTCGTACGAGTGAACTTGGGAGTGAATGATTGTTCATATTTTGTGACTTTTACCCTTTCTGAGACGTGGGCCCGGATCGACCTTTTAGGGCGATTTTCTAAATTCTTGCTTAAGCCTTGATTTCATTAATTAGATTAGTTTATTATAGTTATATTTATAGTATGTAATTGCTTTTGGTTAGATTTGGGCCATTTGAAGTCAAAACATCGTGGAAAAAGCATTCTTACTGATTGATTGAGCTTGGTTCGAGGTAAGTGGCTTGCCTAATCTTCTGTGGGGGAAATCCCCTTAGGATTTTGTACTAATGTGTTTATGTGAGCGCCGTTTACGCAAGGTGACGAGTGCGTACACGGGCTAATTGTTGTAAAATCCGATTTTTATTAAGTAGTAACCCATTTTCATCTTAATTGAGTTATACCAGTATGTGTATTTATCCTTTTTAGTCTAATATCACATGTCTACGTGCTTTAAATGCTTATTTAAACTATGTGCAACATGCCTAGTTGATTTCCTATTTTTTCTTGATCTGTATCAGTCTTAATTGTAGAATTCTTGCTGTTAATGGTTGTATTTATCGGTTTGAGCTGTGTATTTACTTTTGGGACTACGAGACGGTACCTCGGGAGATCTCCCCTACACATTTACTTTTGAGACTACGAGGTGGTACCTCGGGAGATCTCTATGCATGTTTACTTTTGAGACTACGAGGCGGTACCTCGGGAGATCTCCTTGCATATTTACTTTTGGGACTGCGAGATGGTATCTCGAAAGATCCCATGTTATTTTATCCCTGTGTGTCGTACTGTTATTTTGCTATGGTTTCCTCTTTGTTAAATTCCAGTTTTTTATTACACTGCAATATTTTTCTGCCTTATTTATTATATATACCAATAGGGCCCTGATCTGACCTCGTCACTACTCGACCGAGGTTAGGCTTGGCACTTATTAGGTACCGTTGTGGTATACTCATGCTACTCTTCAGCACATGTTTATGTGCAGATCCAAGTACTTCATATCAGCCGCGTCATCAGTGAGTAGCGAGACTTTAGAGACTTCAAGGTATATCCGCCGTGTCCGCAGACCTCAGAATCCCCCCTCTATTTCATCCTATGTCATTTACCTTTCCTTTCTTTTTCTTAGACTCTCATGTATAGAGATACTAGTTTTCTTTCATAGCTTATGACTTATGATGTTTCGGGTTTTGGGAATATTGTGTATATTCGAGTGTTGGGTTTTCACATGCCGAGCGATATTTTTATCAGTTATTTAATTATCTGTTGTAGTTATTTGTTAAAGTTTTGCTTTCATCTTTATTTTTCCGCAAATGTTAGGCTTACCTAGTCGTAGAGACTAGGTGCCGTCACGATATTTCACGGAAGGAGGATTGGGTCGTGACACAAATTGGCAATTACAATTTTGAAAGTTAGTACAAGTTTGGCCGGAAAAGTGGTTATCACTTGAGTTACACTTTTTATATTTCAGCATTTACTTTTTGCATTTCCTTAGTATGTTTTAGTTTTATAAATAGTAGACATTCGAAATGTAACTCATTCAGAATATTATATTGGTTCTGAGCTGTCATTTTCCCTCTTAAGAAAATAATAATTAAATAAGGTGGGCTAACTAGTAAAAAATAAATTGACCAAGCCAAGCCTGCCACTCCACGGCAACCCTAGTCTAAGTGCTCTCCCTCCGACCTACACGACAATGGCCCTTTATGCTCTCTATTTGAGGCGATGCATACAAAGGTTTTACCGACCTCCATGTGCTCCTCTATTAAGACATAGTTATGGGTCTCGAGGAGCTGGTCGTAGATGTCCGTCACCCTGTCAAAGTGGGTCGGATAATTTCCAAGTTAACAAAGAACATTCAGAATACCCATATAAGGCTCGAGGAAAGGATCAATCTTGTTCTGGTGCTCTTTATCAGAAAATTATGCACTTTTACAGATGGGGGAGGGGGGAGGGGAGGTAAAGGAAGAGAGTAAACCTACTTGAAAAGACAAAGGATATAAAAAGCCTTCAATTACCCCTGTGTTTATTTGATGACAACCTTTATACCTACCATCCTCAATGCTACGAAGGTCATGATTCGTTGGTTGATAAAATACTTGATATTATATATCGTTGCAGTCTCAAGCCATCTTACTGGACCTTCGAACAGATGATAGTTTTGCAGGTGGCTACGAAAGTTTTTGAAGGTGCTTATAACACTATTGAAAAGTTCAAGAAACTTGGCTTGGGGCCCATTACACAAACATATAACGTAGTACTTAGAAAACATCTCCAGAGAAAACTTCCTGCTGAAACTGTATTGATGAAAATGGAAAATGACAATTTGCAGCCTAATGGTCGCATTTTCCTCTTGCGGATATGCCATTGCACAAGTGCATAGGATTTATTTGAGATGTATGAACAAGTTAAAGAATAAACCTGTCTTAACTGGAATTGTGTTTTGGGAATTCACGAGGAAATTTGCAAACTTGGGATATCCTGTATTGGCTAAACAGGCGTTTGGGCGGATTGTTAAAAGTGGAGAAGGGGATGTGGATGATACAACACTTGAAATATGGAATCTTATGGTTGTAGCTAATGCTAAATCTGGAAATTTGACAAATGCCTTTGCATTATATGAAGCAATACAAAATAGGAATCTTGAAGTCTTTCCAGAAACAATATATACTTTAATAAAATTGTATGAAGGGCCTAGTTTGGGTTTCTTGTTATGCTTACTTGGAAAATGCCAAGTCAATTATTGGCTCAATGCTGCGTTCCATGTCATAGAATATTGCGCAGAAACGACCATCGAAGGGTAATTGTTGACATGCTCACGATGATTCTACGCTACTACAGTATTTATATGTATGGTGGAAAATATTCTTTTTACGATGAGGTTTTCTATATCACCTCGTAAAAGAAACCGGCCAATGCAAAGTTTGGCTTTGAGATCATCTCTAACCTTAAAAAAGAGCTTGTTGTCCACCCGTCCAGGCAATCTTTTGATTTTCTCTTTAGTACTACCCTAAAGAGCATGGATATAACTGTATTTATACTTATTAAAGCGGAATACAAAAATGTTAGATATCAGGCCAATATTTTTTATAGCTTGAGGATTTATTACCTCAGCGAGGAATTAGGGATCGAAAAAGCAGCAGCCTATTTTTATGGAAATTTCTCAAAATAGTGTAGATTTGTCAAACAACTACTTGAAGATTATAGGACAAGAAAATCATGTACAGGATACTAGAGCTTTACTTGATTTTCTAGGGTAATTGTAAAGAATCATAAGGACCTGTAAGATGATACAAAAATTAGCAATTAGGATTTTGAAAGTTAGTACAGGTTTTGGCCGGAAAAGTGGTTATCACTTGAGTCTCACTTTTTATATTTCAGCATTTACTTTTTGCATTTCCTTAGCATGTTTTAGTCTTATAAATAGCAGGCATTCGAAATGTAACTCATTCAGAATATTATATAGGATCTGAGCTCTTTTTTTCCCTCTTAAAAAAATAATTAAATAGAGTGGGCTAACTAGTAAAAAGTAAATTGACCAAGCCAACCCCGCCATTGCACAACAACCCTAATCTAAGGGCTATCCCTCCGACCTCCACGGCAAAGGCCCTCTATTCTCTCCATTTGAGGCGATGCATACAAAAGTTTTATCGACCTTCATGTGCTCCTCTATTAAAACAGAGTTACGGGTCTCAAGGAGCTGGTTGTAGAGGTCCTACACCCCGTCAAAGTGGGTCGGATAATTCCCAAGTTAAAAGAGAACATTCCGGATATCCATATAAGCCTGCAGGGAATGGTCAGTCTTGTTCTAGTGCTCTTCATCAGAAAATTGTTTACTTATGGAGACATGGGGTGGTAAAGGAAGCAGTAAACCTACTTGAAAGGACAAAGGATATAAAGAGGCTTCAATTACCCTTGCGTTTATTTGATAACATGCTTTATACCTACCATCCTCAATGCTGTGAAGGAGATACTTTGTTAGCTGATAAAATAGTTGATATTATATATCGCAGCGGTCTCAAGCCATCTTACCGGACCTTCGAACAAATGATAGTTTTATAAGTGGCTATGAACAATTTTGAAGGTCCTTATAACACCATTGAAAAGATCAAGAAACTTTGCTTGGGGCCCACTACACAAACCTATAACGTAGTGCTTAGAAAACATCTCCAGAGAAAACTTCCTGCTGAAACTGTATTGATGAAAATGGAAAATGACAATCTGCAGCCTAATGGTCGCACTTTCCGCTTGCGGATATGCCATTGCACAAGTTCAGAGGATTTATTTGAGATGTATGAACAAGTTAAAGAATAAACCTTCCTTAACTGGAATTGTGTTTTGGGAATTCACGAGGAAATTTGCAAACTTGGGATATCCTGTATTGGCCGAACAGGCATTTGGGCGGATTGTTAAAAGTGGACAAGGGGATGTGGATGATCCAACACTTGAAATATGGAATCTCATGGTTGTAGTTAATGCCAAATTTGGAAATTTGACAAATGCCTTTGCATTATATTAAGCAATGCAAAACAAGAATCTTGAAGTCTTTCGAGAAACAATATATACGTTAACAAAATTGTACGAAGGGCCTAGTTTGGGTTTCTTGTTATGCTTACTTGGTAAATGCCAAGTCAATTATTGGCTCAATGCTGTGTTCCATGTCATAGAATATTGCGCTGAAAGGACCATCGAAGGGTAATTGTTGACCTGCTCACGATGATGCCACGCCACTACAACATTTATATGTATAGTGGACAATATTCTTTTTGCGATGAGGTCCTCTCTGACCTTAAAGAAGAGCTTGCTGTCCACCCGTCCCGGCAATCTTTTAATTTCCTCTTTAGTACTAGCCTAAAGAGTATGGATATAACAGTATTTATACTAATTAAAGCGGAATACAAAAATGCTGGATATCAGGCCAATATTTTTTGTAATTTGAGGATGTATTACCTCAGCAAGGAATTAGGGATCGAAAAAGCAGCAGCCTATTTTTATGAAAAATTCTCAAAACAGTGTAGATTTGTCGAACAGCTACTTGAAGATTATAGGACAGGAAAATCATGTAGAGTACACTTGAGCTTTACTTGATTTTCTAGGGTAATTGTAAAGAATCATCAGTACCTGTAAGATGATACACAAATTAGCAATTAGAATTTTGAAAGTTAGTACAGGTTTTGGCCGGAAAATTGATTATCACTTGAGTCACACTTTTTACATTTCAGCATTTACTTTTTGCATTTCCTTAGCATGTTTTAGTCTTATAAATAGCAGACATTCGAAATGTAACTCATTCAGAATATTATATTGGATATGGGCTCTCTTTTTCCCTCTTAAAAAAATAATTAAATGAGGTGGTTTAACTAGTGAAAAATAAATTGACCAAGCCAATCCCGCCACTCCACGGCAACCCTAGTCTAAGGGTTCTCCCTCCAACCTCCACGACAATGGCCCTCTATACTCTCCATTTGAGGCGATGCATATAAAAGTTTTACCGACCTCCATGTGCTCCCTTATTAAAACATAGTTACGGGTCTCAAGGAGCTGGTCGTAGATGTCCTACACCCCGTCAAAGTAGGTCACATAATTCCCAACATAGAACATTCAAGATATCCATATAAGGTTGTAGGGAAGGATCAATCTTGTTCTGGTACACTGCATCGGAAAATTGTGCACTTGTGCAGACATGGGGAGGTAAAGGAAGCAATAAACCTACTTGAAAGGATAAAGGATATAAAGAGCCTTTAATTACCCCTGCATTTATGTCACGACCCAAAATCCCACCACAGGCGTCATGATGGCACGTATTCTCTAAGACTAGGTAAGTCGATTTCTATTGCATTTTGAAGCCATTTTTTTGAATTAAATAAATAATCAAAACTAACAGCGGAATAAATATGAATACACAACCTCCCAAGACTGGTAGTACTGAGTCACGAACTCTAACTGAATATATAGAATGATCACGAGGACCAAATATACAATACTGTTTGATTACAAATTAACAGTACAATGAAATGAAAAGACTCCAAGGGACTGCGACAACCAAGCAGCTCTACCTTGAATCCTTACGATCCCGCTTTAACTCTGCTCAAGTCCGATATTTCTAATACCTGGCTCTGCACAAAAATATGCAGAAGTGTAGTATGAGTATACCACGGTCGGTACCCAGTAAGTATCAAGACTAACCTCAATGGTATAGAGACGAGGTACAGTCAAGACACTCACTAGTCTAATAGCATGTGCAGTATAATGTACAAGATAGTAGGAAACAGATAACAATAAGGATATCATAAAACATCCAGTGATATGCACAGCAAGACAACACAACACCATTTAATATCTCTCAAAAAATAATAATACAAGTACACCCAATTAAATCAAATTCTTCAAATAATGTCCTTCGCATATAATTCTACCAAATACTCTCTTTCAAATATAATTTTTCTCAAATAAATATCTTTCATAATAAAAATCTTTCCATAAATATTTTGAATATAATTCTTCAATTAAAAAGTCACCATGTGACACCACATTTCATAATCATAAAAATACGGGTCTCAGCCCATTTTCATATTTTTCATAAATACGGGTCTCAAACCATTATTAAATCATTATATTTTTCCGGCACATCCTGCCCTCATTTCATATCTCAACTGCACGGATAACTCACGTGCCAAATATCATTATCATTTAATCATAGCACCTCGTGCCCACATTTCATATCACAACCACACAGACAATTCATATGCCAATATCCTCAATGTATATAAGATCCACATGATCAATTTATTTCCACTAAAGTGATTTTAAAAGTTTTAAATCAAGTAAGAAATCAACAAAGAATTGAATTTATTTTTAGAAATCATTTGGGTGAAGAAAATAACTTTGCACTTATATCAAAGCATCAGATAAACTACTGGTATGGTTGTAAAACTATTTAATTTAAAATATAATAATAATTTATTTTATTTAAATCAACTCAATCATCGAAAATCAGTAAGAAAAACCAGAAATATACTTCTTTAGAGTCTCGTGCTAAAAAGCCAAAGTCAACACAATACAACTAGGAGCACAAAACACTTAATAATAAAGTCAACTAGTACATCACGGAAGAAGACAAAACTTTACATATTAAATGAAACAAAATCACCCAAGGCAAGAATATGAATAAAGAAATATCAACTGGGCACTCCCGAGGTACCGCCTCGTAGTCCCAAATCATAAATAAATTTACAATATCTCATTTACTTATATCACCGCGGGAGCCTTCACATTAAATTTTTAAAGAAGTCATTTTCCCGAAATAGCTTCCCGCATTTTAGCCACCCTTATCACACCGCATGGCTTCTAGTAGTTCCCTTACTAGCCACACGTTTCAAACCACCCTTATCTCACCGCATGCATTTCAACACCCTGACCTTATATTACCGCATGACTTCTAGTAGTTCCCCTACTAGCCACGTGTTTCAAGCCACCCTTATCTCACCGCACGCGTATCAATATCACAATATTTCACAAATCGCACCTCAAGTGCCCAAATATCACAGCATAATATAACTTGCACCTCAAGTGCCCAAATATTACAGCATTTCACAAATTGCACATCAAGTGCTCAAATCTTACAACATATCACAGATTGCACATCAAGTGCTCAAATCTTACAACATATCATAAATTGCACATCAGGTGCTCAAATATTACAACTTGCCACAGAAATCAACAATATATTATTTTTTACAATAAGGAGCCCATGATTCGACCATAATATGCACAAAAATCTTAACAAAAATATCTGGAAGTGAACAACTCAACAAAATAATATTTCACATAAAAATCAAGGTGGCAATCACACCAAATCATAATGTAAAAGCAATTTCAACAAACAAGAATCTAGGCATGACAAATAGAGAATTTAATAATTGCCAATAATTTCCAATTTAATATATAAGGGCGTCTAAGGATTTTTAATCCATGAAATTTGCACATATAAACCAAGTACGTACTCATCACCTCACGTGCATAGTTTTCAATTACACAATTTGGCACATAAGACTCGATACCTAAGGGATAATTCCCTCACTCGAGGTTAAGCAAGACACTTACCTTTTTGAAGTTAGGCCGATATTCCAAAATAGCCTTCTTGCTTGAATTGACCTCCGGATAGTTCAAATCTCTCAAAATTAATTGTATAACTTCATTAAAATTCATCGGAAATAATTTCGGATAATAATACGTCGACTTAAAATTTTATTCCAAAAAGTCAACAAAAGTCAACGCGGGACCCGCCCCTCGGAACCTGGCAAAAGTTTCATGAAATTCGAACACCCATTCCGATACGCGTTCAACCATACCAATTTTATCGAATTCCAATAACAACCCGACTTCCAAATCTTAAATTTTCGTTTTTGGAAGATTTTACAAAAATCTTAATTTTTCCTCCATTAAATCCGAATTAAATGATGGATTCAAAGACATAATTATGGAAATTAATCAAAACTGGATAAGAATCACTTACCCCAAACACCCACGCAAGAATCTCTCCAAAAATCGCCTTCTACCGAGCTCCAAATTTAATTTGAGTTATGAACTCAAACCCCCATTTTTGGGACTTTTTAATTCTGCCCAGATAGGCCTTCTTCGCGTTCGCGACCAATGCTTCGCATTCGCGAAGGCCAAAACCCAACTGCCTCAAATCCTTCATCGCGTTCGCGACCTCCTCGTCGCGTTCGCGAAGGCCAATTATTTCTGCCCCATCATTTCCTCTTCGCGTTCGCGAACCCCTAGTCGCGTTCGCGATGACCAGCTGACCAACTCCTTCGCATTCGCGTTCGCGTTCCACTCTTCATGTTCGTGAAGGCCAAACGACTCAGGCCCCAAATCATCCTTTCTTCTTCGCGTTCGCGTTGCCTGGATCGCGTTCGCGAAGGCTTGCCCTGCTCCTTCTTCACGTTCGTGTCCACAGCTTCGCGTTCGCGAAGGGTAAACTATCAGTCCCTCAAATTCCTCTTCGCGAACGCGGGACTCCCTCCGCGGTCGCAAAGAAGGAAACTAGACTTCAGCAATAGCAGTCCAAACAACTCCAATTTGGTCCAAAATCACTCCGAAACACACCCGAGCCCCTCTGGACCCTGTCCAAATCATACCAACTTGTCCCATAACATAACACGGACCTGCTCGAAGCCTCAAATTAGATCAAACAACATCGAAATCATGAATCGCACCCTAATTCAAACGTAATGAACTTTGAAACTTTAACTTCTACCATCGATGCCGAAACCTATCAAATCACGTCCGATTGACCTTAAATTTTGCAAACAAGTCACATTCGACATTACGGACCTATTCCCACTTTCGGAATCGAATTCTGACCCCGATATCAAAAAGTCACCCCTCCCCCCGGTCAAACTTTCCAAAAATTCAACTTTCGGCATTTCAAGTTTAATTCCACTACGGACTTTCAAATAATTTTTCGGACACGCTCCTAAGTCCAAAATCACCATACGGAGCTATTGACATCATCAAAATTCTATTCCGGAGTCGTTTGCTCAGAAATCAACTCTTCGGTCAACTCTTTCCATTTAAGATTCAAACTAAGGATTGTTCTTTTAATTTAGTTCCGAATCTTTAGTAAATCAAACTCGACCACACCCGCGGGTCATAATACATATTGCGAAGCTGCTCGAGACCTTAAGTCACTGAACGGGACGTTAATTCTTAAAACGGCAAGTCGGGTCGTTACAGTTCATTTGATGACATGCTTTATACCTACCATCCTCCATAATGTGAAGGAGATACTTCGTTGGTTGATAAAATACTTGATATTATATGTCGCTGCGGTCTCAAGCCATTTTACTGGACCTTCAAACAGATGATAGTTTTGCAGGTGGCTATGAACAATTTTGAAGGTGCTTATAACACCCTTGAAAAGTTCAAGAAACTTGGCTTGGGGCCCACTACACAAATCTATAACGTAGTGCTTAGAAAACTTCTCTAGAGAAAACTTCCTACTAAAACTGTATTGATAAAAATGGAAAATGACAATCTGCAGCTTAATGGTCGCACTTTCTGCTTGCGGATATGCCATTGCACAAGTACATATGATTTATTTGAAATGTATGAACAAGTTAAAGAATAAACCTGTCTTAACTAGAATTGTGTTTCTGGAATTCACGAGGAAATTTGCAAACTTGGGATATCCTACACTTTTATTTTGTGCTTTTAGTCTCACAATCCTATCGGTGCATTTATTGATTTTAATAAATTTAGTTAAACATTTGTGCTTTTATAGTGTCTAATATATACATACACCATGCGAAAAATGAGTGACACCTTACTTTTTTTTTTTCATATTTAACTGCACAAAATAATATTATTATTTATGTTGGTAAGGGTTAATTCAAGTTAATAAGATGTTAGTCACGTGTTTGTAATACATTACCTTGGATCTTGTTGTAAAAAAAATTATTTACTATATATGAAAATTTGAGTAGTTTGATTCAATGATTTAAAATATTCTTATTGTTAATAAGTAGGCAGTGTTACTTAACTACTCTTGCCATCAAAGTGGAGCTAAAGGGATTTAAAATTTCGGCTCAAGTTTATAATTAGCGGCAAATAAAATTTCAGTTATAAAAGTTTTGGTATGTAAATTATGATACTTTTAGAATTAGAATCTCTATTATTCGGTTCATGTGCAAGAGTTTTTTCACTATTTTGAATGCTTTCAAGCTTTACATCTATGTAGAAATTTAGGGATTATGAATACATGAAGATTGTGGTAGTAATGTGATTATTAGAGGTAATATTTCTTGGAAAAGACTCTCGATATATTTCGTGTAACATCACATAATATAAAATATTCAAAATCCTCTCTTAGTTGACTACCAATATTAGTCCCAAGAACAATATATACAGAAAAGACAAATGAAAAGAAAGAGAAATATTTATCAGTGAGAAAATTTATATTCTTACCAACTTTGAATTTTGTTCCACAAAAACAATGAAAAAAGACTTGTGCCTGCTTTTGACCGAAGAAAGTAAAAAATTTATCATGAACACTTTTCAAAACTTGACGAAGAAGACAAATTAAGAAAGTAAAATAATGTGGGTGTACTAGTTCTCGTATAAGTGTGGAAAGAAATCTATCCTAAAAAGGTTATTATCTTTACCAAAAATGGCTATCCTAAAATATGCTAACGGTACATTAATGATGAAGCCAACGTTCTTTTTCATTTTTCGTAAATCAAATGTACTTTTTACAATACATAGTCAATTTTCTTTAAAAAAAAATTAAATACATTACATAATACCAAAAAGTAGGGCCTCCAAATTTATGGGGCCTAAAGCCCTTGCCTTAGGAGCTTTGGGCTTCATCCGACTCTGTAATAATATTTAGGAATTTTTATCTTGCTATACACTATTTGAAACTTTATTATTTTTCTTACCTCAAGTTTCAATCTAATTACATACTATATACAAATTTACTAATTATGTACACTTTTAAGAATTAAATGAGTATCCCTTTATATTAGGAATCAATTATTTTTCATCATTATTCTCCCTTCCTCCTGTGCTCTCTCTCTCCGTCTCTCTCTCATGCGCGCTCTCTATCTCTGAATCCCTAATTCAGTAATGTAGAGCTGAAGGTATTGCACAATTGGTATTCAAATTTCAGTAATATTGCACAATTGGTGTTCAAATTGAAATTGTCAATCAATAAATTTTGAAAGTGTTTGACTCTCCACCATTGACAACCATTAAAAAGCTTTGAAGCTTTGAATTCGAATTTGGATTTTTAAAAATTATTATTTGTTTGGATTATGTGTTGTTGCAAATAATTAGAAATATTGTTTGGAGTTTATATCTCAATTTTGAGGATGTTTTGGTGAAGATTAGACTTGGTTTTAGCTGAATTTCAGATTGAAACTCGAAAAATATGACATACAATATACTTACGAAATTGTAGTAAAGTTGTATTTAAATTGCATTCTGTTGTTTATATATATATATTTTTATTTGAATATTGTATGAAAGTTAAAAACTAGTTGTATTATGTATGAATCGTTATATAAAATTTATATTTAAGTTATCAATACTATTCTTTTTACATAAAGTTGTTGATATGTATCAAAATTGTATTAAAAGAGTAAGTTTTGATTGGAATTTTAGAAAGGAAGAAGCACACACCACATACAAAATATATACAAATCAGATACAAAATATACAAAAGATATATTGTATAAAATTTGTATAATAATTGTATTTAAGTTGTATGATATTGTAGTTGTATTTAACTGGTAGAAATAATGTATGAAAGTTGTAGATAAATTGTAGATTAGTTGTAATTATGCACAAAATATATACAAATCAGATACAAAATATACAAAAGACATATTGTATAAAATTTGTATAATAATTGTATTTAAGGTGTATAATATTGTAGTTGTATTTAACTGGGTAAACATAATGTATGAAAGTTGTAGATAAATTGTAGATTAGTTGTAAATAAGTGTATACTGTATAGTTAGTTGTAATTCAATATTACAAAATCAAATGCAATCTGACTAATTCAATATTACATTCCAAGTCGCAATCAAACGAAAAGTAATGCATGTTTAAGGAAATCAATTGTGTTAAGTTGATAGCATAATCAGATAAATATTATTCGTTAAAAGACATTTGTTAAAAAAGAATTTTGTGATGCTTAATTGTGTGAATATTAGAGTTAAATACCAAGAGGTGTTGTTATGTCAAATATCACCAGTTTCTCAAATTATACATGGGGAGGCAACTAGATTTTATTATCATACAATTATTTTTCAACTTTCATACAATATTCAAATAAAAAATATATATAAATAACAGAATACAATTTACCTACAATTTTACTACAACTTCGTAAGTATATTGTATGTCATGTCTTCTTCTTCTTCTTCTTCTTCTTCTTCGAGTTTCAATCTGGAATTCAGCCAAAACCAAGTCTAATCTTCACCAAACACCCTCGAAATTGAGATATAAACTCCAAACAATATTCTCAATTGTTTGCAACAACACCCAATCCAAACAAATAATGATTTTTGAAAATTCAAATTTGAATTCAATAGGGACTACATACGTATTTGACAAAATTGTTAATAGCTGTATTTTTATGACTTGCTTTGTGTCCGCCAAATGCTTGAAGCGAATCAAATTATTTTTTGCATGTTTTGCGCTCAAAGATTTTACGTCCTAATGATTGATTCCTTTTCATTATATCTACACAATTCGCTATTGCTAGTTTCTCTACTGATAGTACCGATTCTTCTTCTCTGATTCTCTTTAACGCCATGGCTTTTGAAATTTTTTGAAACTTAATTAGTCACGGTGAGAGAAAGTGATGAAGAAAGAAAGAAAAATTGACGTGAGAGGCGGCAGTGAGGAAAGAGGAGAGGAGAGAAAAAAGAAAAAGGATGTAACTAAATCCCCTAATTTAAGGCACTAATAATGAATTGTATATAATTTGTAAGTAGTCCTTGTTTAGGGTGGGTAATATATAAAACTAGGACAATTTTGGTAAATAAGTTTCAAATATTGTATAGGAAAGAAAAAATCCCTAATATTTATTTTGTGGTTCACCATCGTTATAACGAGTTACATGTAGGTTGTAACTGCCTTTCAAGTGACTTGATTGACTAAATATTTGTGTCAACTGTGCATAAAACTTAAACTCAATACGAGACTATGAACATGTCGGTGGATACAACAATTGATCCAAATATATAATTTGTTATAAAAAAAGAAATTAGAATACTTGGAGAAGATCGAAATAACACCAGTCTTGAGATGTCATTTCACCCTAAGTTACAAACTAATGACAAATTAACAAACAAATAAAAGATAATACAAAAGAAAAGGTAATGTCATCCACCTTGGCACATTGAAATTAAATGATACCAAGTACTTTCTCCCCACATATCTTACCAAAATATTTGCAGATTACTTCCCTCAGACAGAAAAGAATACTTTACCTTAGCCCCTTCACATGGATACAACACAGCATACAGATTACATCGTCTGGAATTTTTTTCCCAACCCTCCTGATGTTACATATATTGACTCTTTTTATTTCTTCCACTACCTACCTTCCCTCTAATATGAAAATGTTGTTCCTATTTTTGGTCATCATTATAATCCTTTAATTTAAAGATGGTGGTGATACTCGGATGCGGTGCAAGAAAATTACATTATATATAATGTCAAATATTTTTCACATATATACGCAGAAGATGTTGAACCCCTTGATGAAAATCCTGTCTCTGCTATCGCTGATACTTTCGGAAAGTTGGAAACAATGTGAACAGTTTTAGAGATAAAGTGGGTAGAATTAGTTGTCTTTGCCCTCTTTAGGAGCTGAGGCAGACACACACTATAAGTTGAGTGGTCACCGGTACCCGAAAACTTCGGAAAAAACTGTATATATACTTGCAAATATCTTCAAAAATAGCTAGATATTAGTAAAGGCACTCGTAGCAATCTTTATGAGCATTGATAAATTTATATTGAATGTCATGGTGACCTACTGCCGTCGAATCCTAGGTCCACCTCTGATTAGGAGAATTTCTTTCTCACATCTTTGGTTGATCTATTGTATTTCATGTGGCTCTTAACTAGCTGCCCAGCTGAGATAGCTGACATGAGAGATAGCTCACCAGCAAGAACTGAACCTGCTACTATTGTGGCCAAGAGCCTTGCATTTGACCTTGGTGCCTCTCTGTTTACACCTTTCACTCCTAATAAGTTTAAGCAAGCTGATGGAGATGTAAGTTGTGTTCCACCTCCTACTGTACCCACCTGTATCACAATAGTATAGATAATAAGTACAACAAGAAATCAACAAACACTTTCTAGTAGTAGTATTTAACAAAGTGTAAAACTCATTAAATGATATTTTAGAATCCTCACGTGCAAAAGTTTGGGGTCGAAATATACCCTTGTGATCCGGTCCTTCCCTGAACCCCGTGCATAGCGGGAGTTTAGTACATCGGGCTGTTTTTTTTTTAAAAAAAAAAATTATTTTATTTTTTGCCTCAGGGTAGACTATGGCTGTCCAACGGGACGGGCCGGGACGGGACGGGATGACATTTAGCCGGGACGGTGGCGGGACGGGACGAAATGGGACGGGACAAACGGGATGAAATGGTAGGCCCATCCCGTCCCGCTAACAAACG
>AWOL01S0011006.1:8070-49146 GCA_000715115.1 Nicotiana otophora | reverse complement strand
GGACGGGACAGACGGGATGGGCGGGACGGGACGGGACGAAATGGGACGAAATGGGACGGGATAAACGGGACGAAATGGCCATCACGTCCCATCCCGTGTCCCGTTTAACATAGGGCCATCCCGTTTAAAATTAAGTGGGACGGGACGGGACGGGACCGAGATGGGACGGGACGTCCCGTCCCGTTGGACAGCCATAGGATAGACTGCCATCATCATACACTTTTGGGGAACGACCCTTCTTCGGACCCCGCACATAGCGGTAGGTAAGTGCACTGGACTGCTTTTTTTTTTTGCATCAGGGTAGGCTGCCATCATCATATCCTTTTGGGGAGCGGCCCTTCTCCGAACCCTGCATGAACGCATGATGTTTCGTGCACCGAGCTTCCCTTTATATATATGAGCTCTGACGGGAAGCCTTGGCACGATGGTGAAAGTTGCTGTCGAGTGATCAGGAGATCGCGGGTTCAAGTCGTTAAAATAACTTTTTATAGAAGCACAAGGTAAGTTTGTGTATATCAGTAACCTTCCACGGATCCCGCGCATAGCGAAAGTTTAGTGTAACAAAACGCTCTTTTTTTTAAAAATATCTAAGCTCTATGTTTAAAATGTTGGCCATTCAGTTGAACCAATGATTATATGCTACGTACGCCTCTGAGTGAACAGATGACAAACCAAGAATATAAGAACAAGTGCGTTAGTGTTAATTGCATACCTCAACAGAAGGCATGGTGACAGAAACATGGAGGTCCTTGCCATCAATTACAACTTCCATCATAGTAATACAATGAGAACTTTCAAAATTTTGAGCAAGATCCTGACCAGTGGCTATATATACAGCTGAGACAATATTGCTAGCGTGCGCGTTGAAGCCGCCAAGCGCGCCAGCCATGGCGGAACTAGTGAGGTTTTTAAGCATGTTTAGCTCCACTAAAGCAGCAACTTCAGTTTTCAAAACCTTCTTCACCATCTCTTCCTTTAAGATTGTCTCCCAAACTACTGATTTTCCTCTCTCTTCAATCCAATTAACTGCTGCTGGTTTCTTGTCTGAGCAATAGTTCCCTGTCACAGTTTAAAAAATTCCAATTTCAGAAGAAATATGCGAATGATATTTACCTTTATGAGGTTCTCAATTAGTAATACTATCACTCATTACTTGAGTTTCCTCTGATCTTCATCTTTCTATAAATGTATGAAACTTTTAATTATTTGTTAAAGAATTTTGAGGGTTAATAGTGCCAATTAGAAAATTTGACAGATGATTTGCGTAGGGATATTGGGTGAGTGATCTCGAGCATTGAGCGTTAGGCGTATTTAGGGCGCATTAGAGGTGGACCTAGTATTTGAAGGCGTCGGGTACATGAGCGGACTGCTCAACCAGTGTCCCCATCTGACTTTTGATCTTAAGGGTTCCAAGTAAAAACATATGACCTTTTTTAACGTATAAACACACACACACACACACACACACATATATATATATATTATATATATATATATATATATATATATATATATATATATATATATCCAGAAATATTTTACCGAAGTTAACGGGGTCTGATGACCCCTCTCCTCCAAACATAAGTCCGCCTCTCGAGTGACGTTTTGCAAGTGTTCGGCCAAGGCCGGCTGAAGGGCCAAGCAGATAAGGCCATGGCTTTAGGCCCCCAATTCTTTAGGGCCCCATTTTCTAAATTATGCTTTCTATGATTGATCTTCTTTCAAAAAAATTGAATAATATATGGTAAAAAGTATAAAATACTTATAGAAGATGAATAGATAACTATTTACTCAAGGATTGAAAATGAATGTTGGTCAATTTACGGTATGACATTAATATTGTCTTCTCCTTTTTTTCATAATAAAACAGTGAAACTTTGCTTGGATTTATTGTGTGTTTTCACTTCATAGATGTAATTTTTTTTTTCCATTAAAAATTAGAATTCAAATATGTCAGTATGAATAAGGTTACTCGACTTAAAAAAGATTATTATTGGAACTTTAATACTTTCATGGGTGGTCAAAAAAGATTAGATATGTTATTTATATTGTCAAATAGAAAAGAACGATTAAAATAAATTATACACATATCATTAATAATTTACATCACAAAAAATTAGACAAAATAGAATTAAAATAAAAATATATTTGAACTTTTGGTTAAAAGCTTAAGGCCTCTTACTAAAGTTTGGCTTTAGGCCACAACTTTTCTTGAGCCACCCCTGTGTCCGGCCTAAAATACTGATTTATAGCAGCACATGTATAATTGAGCAGGTGATTAGGTATATAGGGTGTCAAAAAATTAAAATAAAGGGATAGGTGGAATATACCAGATATGCCGATGATATCCATGTCAGGGTACTCATTCTGAAGGAAATCAAGAACGTTTTGTACCCCTTTGGAAACAATGTTCATTCCCATTGCATCACCAGTGTTACAACTAAACCTTATGTATAAATGCTTTCCAGCTATTGAACATTGAATGTTTTGTAATCTGGCAAATCTGCTTGATCTGCAATATCTCAAACACAAAGTTATACAGCCAGTTAATCTTAGTAGTACAGTTTACATGAACTTTCACCTTGTGGATACAAATTTAATTATCACCTTATCATCTTCTTTTTTAAAATAAAAAAGGAGCATAGTAAACAAAGCAGATTATAAAATTGTTTACCCTAAAAATGGATAACAATTGAATTTATATATAGTTTTAAGGACACGTGACTTCACTTGGCACAAACTGAGAAAATATGCAAATTGATAATGAAATTGACTGTAAAGAAGAATAGAAGCAAACCAAATGAGATGTGCAGCTTTGGCCCTCGAGTTAAGTTACCCTCGACCCAAATGAATAAGTAAATGAGATATGAACAAAGTAACAAAGTATTGAGAGCTTAAGAAAAGAGGCCACTACCGGTTCTGAACCCTCGCCTCCAACCTATAAGAATCTCAACCCTTCCTCATTCAAACTTTTACAATCAACGCCTCTTCTACTCTTGCTTTCAAAAAACCCCTTCACTTCATAATTTTCATACTCAAATTTCTTGAACTCTAATCAACCGCATATCATCCTTACTCTTTTTCTTATTGTTCATAAATAGCTAAGACTTCCAAAACTGTGCCGCAAAAAGAGACTGCTTCTTCATCACGGCCCGCCGGTGATGAAGTTTAGGCGGAGCCCTACCCTGAGGAATTCGTTTCGACAGGGTGCCCAACAGTCACCGACTTCAAAATAGAAAAAACCCCCTCGGTGCAGGGCCGATGCGAACCGATGTTGAGGTACATATGCACCATCACCAAGGGCATCCTCAAAAAGGTCAAAGAGGAGTGTAACTGTGTGAATAAGGACGTGGTCGTTCCTTCTCCTGAAGAATCAATTACTACTTACGTGAAGGGTATCTAAGTGTTTACACTTACCCCTTCACATTTAGTCCCTTAGATCCCATCATCGTGCCTTCTGTAATAGATACAATATCACCCTAGGCCAAATTCACCCTTCGTTCTGGAGAATAGTCGTTCTCCTCCGTTTTTTCACGAGCAAAATCGAGTGATGTCCCTTTACCCTCGATCACCTCATGAGCCTTCAAGGTCCCCAGCTCTACCGAAGAGGACTATTAAGCTTGCCCGTCGGGACAGTAGAGCCCCGTTCTCCAGCATAGATGAGTCTCGGAATTGAGGTTGGATGGGCCGATTTGTCTGAATAAGGACTTCAGACCTGATCCCCACTGGAGACATGTCGTTCCCTGAGAAGTGGACATGAAACGTAAGTAGATTTCACCTTGAATTTTTTAATTCACTGTTTTACTTTCTGTCTTCTTTGCTCATCTATGTTTTTGTGTTGTAGCTGTGGCCCAGATGCAGGATTCGATTCCGGAATTAAAGAAATGGGTCGAGGGTCTGGTGTCACAGAGACCCTACTCCGAACGTGCCTGGATGGAGTTGTCAAAGGGTCGTTGGGAGGCCCGTAACCATGGTAAGTTTCTTCCCCGACCTGATTATTGTTCTGGCCTTTTCTCTAACTTATCTCTTTTTCTTTTGTAGGTCTCGGGAAGGATGTTGCAATGAGACCCCCTTCCGATGACGAAGAAGTCCTTCCCCAACCATCAGCTCCAAAGCCGGCCAAGGAGAAAAAGAGAAAAAGGGCTCTGAGTCCCCTGGGCTCGGAAAATAAAAAACCGGCGAGGAAGCCTCGTAAGCCCAAGGTGGATGCTGGTGTTATGTCCTAGGCATGTGAAGCAGCGGTGGGATCGATAAGTACCGTTTAAGCTCCTTCAAGGCATGTTGGCATTTCGGAGTCCATATGAAGTTATTCTTCTTCTTCAGCAACGAGAAGATTCAATGACTCTTATCGGAGGACCTAGAAATGAATCGCCCCAGGTTGGCTATGCGCCCCGTTAACCTCTGCACGGCCTTTACGTTGTCTACTACCGTGGTGTCCTCGATAGCTTTGATTTTGTTGGGGTTGATCTCGATTCTTTGGTTGGATACCATGAAGCCGAGAAACTTGCCAGAGCCGACCCCGAACACATATTTTTCTGGGTTGAGCTTCATGTTGTATTTCTTCAATATACCGAAAAATTCTTGCAAATGCTTCAAATGGTCCTATGCTTGCAGGGACTTAACTAGCATGTCATCAATATAAACCTCCATTGATTTTCCTATTTGTTCATCGAATATCCGGTTTACTAGGCGTTGATAAGTTGCACCAGCATTTTTTAGTCTGAATGGCATTACATTATAGCAGTAGGTGCCGTACTTAGTGATGAACGATGTCTTTTCCTGACCTTCTGGGTTCATTTGTATTTGGTTGTACCGGAATAGGCATCGAGAAAACTGAGGACCTCGTCGCCGGCAGGGGCATCGATCATGCGATCGATATTAGGCAAAGGAAAAGAATCCTTAGGGTATGATTTATTTAGGTTTTTGTAATCTACAAACATTCTAAGTTTGTTTCCCTTCTTAGGGACTACTACTACGTTTGCTAACCATTCAGGATATTTTACTTCCCGAATGGATCCTATATTAAGAAGTTTGGTTACCTCGTCTTTGATGAAAATATGTTTGACCTCGGAGTGGGGTCTTATTTCTTACTTCACCGGATGAAACTTCGAATTCAGGCTTAGTTTATGAGTGGTGATTTCCGGTGAGATCCTTGTCATGTCGAGATGGGACCAAGCAAAGCAATCCATGTTACTTTAAGGAATTGAATAAGTTTTCCCCTGAGCTCGGGAGCTAGCCCCGTGCCTAGGTATACCTTTCGTTCGGATTGATGTTGGGTCAGTATGATTTGTTTCAGCTCTTCGACCGTCGACTTGGTGGCGTCGGAATCATCGGGGACTATGAAGGATCGAGGGACCACATAGTCATCATCCTCGTCAGTCCCCTGCTTCTCCGATTGGGTTAAGGCTGGTGTTTGTGGTTGTTATTTGGCCTCCCATTTTCCTTTTGAGTTTGACCCTTTCGTTGATGAGAGTGCCGATATCGGTATTAATTCGTCGACGATAAATATTTCCTTGGCGGCGGGTTTCTCCCCGTAGACTGTTTTGATTCCCTCTGGTGTCGGGAACTTTAGAACCTAGTGAAGGGTCGAGGGCACTGCCCTCATGTTGTGTATCCACGGCCTCCCGAATAGGGCATTATACCTCATATCGACCTCGATCACATGGAACTTCATCTCTTGGATGGTCCCAGCCACGTTCACCGGCAAGGTTATCTCACCTTTGGTGGTTTCACATGCCATATTGAAGCCGATTAGTACTCGGGCCGCGGGCAAAATCCGATCCTGCAGGCCGAGCTGTTCTATGACCCTCGATCGAATAATGTTGGCCGAGCTACCTGGATCAATTAAAATACGTTTAACTTGAGTCTTATTTATAAGTATAGATATTACAAGTGCGCCGTTATGGGGTTGCACGATCCCTTCTGCATCCTCATCATTGAAAGACAAGGTTCCCTCCGGTACGTAGTCCCGAGTTCGCTTCTCCCTTGTGATTGACACCTTGGTGCGTTTTAATACTGGTCCTTGGGGAATATCAACCCCTCCAACAATCATATGAATCATGTGTTGTGGCTCTTCTTGCTAGTTCTGTCGGTTTGTATCTTTATTTCTGAAGTGATTCTTGGCTCAATCACTTAAGAATTCCCGAAGGTGCCCATCGTTGAACAACCAGGCTACCTCCTCCCTTAACTGTCTGCAATATTTTGTTATATGGTCATGAGTGCCATGATACTTGCACATTTGGTTGGGATTCCTCTGGGCTGGATTGGTCTGCATAGGTCGAGGCCATTTAGTGTCTTTCATACGTCTGATGGGTGATACGATAGCGGATGTAACAACATTGAAGTTGTATTCTGACAGTCGTGGTGCTTCTTTGGGCTTGACATTCCTGTCAAAACCATTCTTGCTCATGAGCCCTCGAGATCTCTGACCTCGATCATTTTTCCTTTCACCTCGGACGGGGTTGCGCCCAAGTCCGTTTCCTCTTAGATCTCCATTATATGGCTGGTAATGATCCCTGTTCGATCGTGGTTCTCGATCGATGTCCCTTTTGACTCTGTCGACGGGCCCGATAGGATAAACAGACCCGGAAAGAGTCCCCAGCTGGTCGTCTTAGATCCTAATTTTCGACTGGTACCGATTATGCACATCGGCCCAAGTAACAACTAGGTATTCGATCAAGTTCTGCTTTAATTGCTGTGAAGCCACCAAGCTTCATACGTTTAGTCCTTGAGTGAAGGCCTGAACGGCCCAATCATCGATTTCCGGTAGCAGATCCATACGTTCCATTTGGAATCGAGATACAAACTCTCTGAGCATCTCGTTATCTTTCTATTTTACCTTGAAGAGGTCTGACTTCCTAGTCTCGGCCTTTATAGCTCTGGCGTGTGCTTTAACGGAAGAATCTGTAATCATGGAAAAAGAATCAATAGAGTTGGGTGGCAAATTATGGTACCATATCATCGCTCCTTTCGACAGGGTCTCCCCGAATTTCTTGAATAATACGGACTCGATCTCATCGTCCTCCAGATCATTCCCCTTAATCACGCATGTGTAAGAAGTGACATGCTCTTTGGGATCGGTCGTTCCATTATACTTGGAAATTTCTGGCATGCAGAACTTCTTGGGAATTGGCTTTGGAGCCGCGCTCGGGGGGAAAAGGCTTTTGCACGAACTTCTTTGAATCCAAACCCTTCAAAATCGGTGGTGCCCCCGGGAATCAATAGAGTTCCACCTTCTTGTCATTTGCTTCAATTTTCTTCTCCCCCGATTCAACCCGCTTTGTCAGCTCCTCGAGCATTTTCATGATTGCAGGGTCGGTCCCTGATTCATTTCCGTTTGCTCTCCTTGACACCGATTCGGCCCTATGGACAACTTCCTGCGATGGCTCGGGCTCAATCCTGCTCGGTGCATGGTTCTGATTTTGTGGTTGTGCTATTGCAGCTTGTTGAGCCTGAAATATTTTGAATATCACTCGGAGGCTGATCCCACTTTCTTCGCCGCCCTGTACGCTCTGACCGGCTGATCGAACGTCTCTGCGGACGCTACTCTTGGGATCGACGGCTAAATTTGCATTAATGGCAACATGGGACGTCGATTGGGTCTATGGCCGGGACTCCATCGAGGTCAACTAGAGGTACTTCATTCCCTGGGGCGGCTATGTTGTCATTTTTGCCATGGAGACCAAGGCCATTTTCTATGTGTGTGGGTGCTGCTTGAGAGTTCGACATGCTGATCCTGGAATCAAAGATACTCATAAGAATAAGTATAAAATAGTGTGTGTTACGAAAGTTATTACCAGGAAATCACTATTATCCTTGGCCCCACGGTGGGCGCTAAACAGTTTACCCTAAAAAGGATAACAATTGAATTTATATATGGTTTTAAGGACACGTGACTTCACTTGGCACAAACTAAGAAAATATGAAAATTGATAATAAAATTGATTGTAAAGAAGAATAGAAGCAAACCAAATGAGATGTGCAGCTTTGGCCCTCGAGCTAAGTTACCTTCGAACCAAATGAATAAGTAAATGAGATATGAACAAAGCAACAAAGTATTGAGAGCTTAAGAAAATAATAGTATATTGCTTTGTATTGCGTGAATATCATGCTTTTATAAATGATCAGACCCCCTTTATATAGTAGGAAAATCCTACTTATGGTACAACTCTAAATACGGTAAGAAATCCCATGATTGGCTAATTAATCGGCCTCATCTTGATACGTGCCGAGATTTCCGCAGTGATCCTTGCTTGATTACGGATATTTCGGCTTACCATTACTTGACCAGGTAAACTTCCATCGGTCTTGCTCGATCTCCATTCTGTTTGGTCTCGATCTAGGCTGATGTTGACCTTGATCGGTCTCTGGATTAGTTTCAATTTTTATATATTTTTAATTTAATGTATTTTTATTTAATGTATTTTTAATTTACACTTTTCAATTTTAGCAACACCTTGTATTTTATATTTGCACCTTTCATTTTTGTGATGGTTATATATATTTTTATTCAATTATAACTAATAATAAAATTAACTTATAATTTTACACAACTAAAACCCTAATTCCAGAAATATTCTTTTTAAAATCTTATCCTTAAAACTAGCAGTTATTACCTGTTGGAATAATCGGACCGTTGTTACTTGATGGGAGAGAGTATTCTGTTCTAGTGACCGGGGTTGCAAAGCCATTTATGCTTCTCTTGGTGCAACTAGTGGTTTGTTCAGAGATGGTATGACTAGAGCTCCTGTAGTCAGGTTTGGTAGTGCCAAAAGTGCTGCGGAGTTGAAGTTCTACGTTGAAGATCCTTTGACTTTTATTTTCAACAAGTGAGTTCTTCTTCTTCTTCTTCGAGTTTTGTTTTTATATATGGTCAGAACGGGCCTGCCCTTCTTTTAACTAATCAAGATCGGATCGTGATAGGTCATGGTTCAGCCTTGTGATTATATCGAGCCATAGTGCGGAGTTAGATTGTTGAGATTAAATAATATAATAATTTAGTAGGGATCTAAGTTATTTCTAGATACACCAAAATCATTAAAGAATTGAATGAATGGGGCAGATGATTATTATGGTTGTGGCTGTGGAAATTGTTGACTTCTTTTATCCATTATTCGTTTTTATTCTTGTCGCAATAATTCACGATGATTCGGATCGACAACAGAATCTACATCGATGAGTAAAATTTTAGTTTCTTCTTTGAGTTCTTTTAGTCTCAAAGCTTTGTTTTTTTTTTTTGCCTTCAAAGCTTCTTTTTTGTCTCATTTGAATCTTTCATCACCTCAATAATCTGACTATTTTCTGATTGAACTATTTTTATATATTCTTCATCTATTTTTCTCTTCATTTTTGCTTTCTTCACCCCACTAGGTCGTTGTGATGATGTGGAATCACCTGCAACATCCTCAGTTAAATTTAATAAAAATGATGATAAGTTAGGAGAAGATACAAAGGGTGAATTAGGGGTAGGAGTCTTAGACTCCGATGATATATTATATAGTCTTGCTTTCTTGCCTTTTTTTTTCTTCCAGCATCGCCATCGTTAAACTGCTCAAAATCCTTCATTATAGCCCACACATGATCAAATTTTAAACTTTGTTTGAAGTTCGGATCTTGCATAAGTAAATATTTTGTTTGTGTAATATGCAATATTAAAAAAATTAAGAAACAAATTAAGTAAATATATACAAATAAATTATAAGTAACTACAAAATAAATACACACAATATTTTGATCGTAGTGGATCCCCAATATTTATTCACGAAGTTGTAGCTGATTATGACCTTTGGATATGGAATGCACATTTTGGTATGCCTGGTACGTGTTTTCCAATCTTGCTAAAGGTATTGCTCCCCCCGTCCATTGTGTTTTTCAAGGAAAAGAATATGATGTGGGTTATTATTTGGCTAACGGTATATATCCACAATGGTCTACCCTTGTGCAAACTATTCATGAGCCATATTCGCCAAAGAAGAAATATTTCGCGATGAAACAAGAATCATGTCGAAAAAATGTTGAACGTGCATTCAGAGTTTTGCAAGCTCGTTTTGCAATTATTGCATGCCCATCACGTTTCTGGAGAAAAGAAGTGCTACATGATATAATAACAATATGTATTATACTGCACAACATGATAATCGAGGATGAGCGTGATCATGCACCAATTCAAGATGCTTGGGAAGGTCTAACTCCAACAGTAGAAATAGTAGTAGATGAAAATTACCGATTTAAATAATTTTTAGGTCGACACAAAAACAATTAAGGACAAAGATGCTCATTTTACACTTCGTAATGCATTAATAGATCATTTATGAGAGCATACTAGAGGTGAAAGTTGAATATTTAAGTAGTATTTAAACTAAATTTTAAACTACATGTAATATGTATTGAATTATTTTGTATCTCAATGATTTCACTTTTATTTGGATTATACATACAAATTATATTATTTAAAAATTTATGTTATAAAATAATCTTATTTTAAATGGTTATATAAGAAAGAAATATGAATTATATGGGATGAATATGTAAAAAAAGAAGAAGATAGGATTTGTTTAATGGAGATAAGAAAATTAAATTTAAATAATAGATAATAATATAATATAGAAGAGAGAGAAGAGTATAAAAAAGAATATTTTATTTGAGTAAAAAATAAAGTAATTGTTGAAGTTAGTTTACACTATTTTAAAATTGCTCCATTTTGGAGTAAAAAAATTAAAGTGAAGGGTTGGAGATGCCCTTAGCCTTAAAAGTTAGTAAATTCTCGAAACATAAACAGGAACGGAAGGAAATCAACCGAATGTTATTCATTTCTCATTCTTCACGGCACGGCTTTTTATCCAATATTATCTATTGCATTCCAACTCTTTCTTTCAATAAATCTAAAACAAATGATAGAAATATTTCAATTAAATAATATTAAAAGTAATTAAACTCTCTAATAATAAATAATTGAGATTATTTTTCTTTTTAAATACTAGTAATTCTAAAGTAAATTTGTGTGTGTCCCTTTTTCGTAATTCAATGCTTAAAAAAACTTTTGAAAGATTAGTCAAACACAATCTACTTTTCTAATACTAACAAAATCACTTCTCAGACATATATCTGAACATAAACTATTACACCATTAAAATTCTTTTTTAAAAAGCACTTTCGACGAATAGCACTTTTTAAAATAAGCAGCGTGTAAAAGCTTGTCCAAACACGCTCTTATCAGGGGCGAAGATAGAAGCAGGAAACGTGTTAGCCAAACCCAGTAATTTTTTCTCAAACAACGTATTTATGTTAGAAAATTCATTAAATATGTACAAATATTAAATTTACAACACAATTATTAACACTTTAAGTCAACGCTCTAAATCCAGAACCTATAAAATTATAATCCTAGCTCCGTCTCTGCTCTTATTAGCTACTTAACCTTAGCGTATGGCTTCCTTGTAAACTAAACTTTCCTCCTCTTAATGTATCCCCTTCACGAGAGAAATTAGCATACATTTAAGTTTCTGATTCTCCTGTTTTTCTAATTGACATTCAGAGAATTATTCATCCGAATATTTAAGAATGATATAAGGAATTGTAATAAATTCTAGTTATTGAAATAATTGCTTGAAAATTATTATTATTATTATTTTATTTGTCTCATTGTGAATTTGTGATGAAGAGGTATATACACCACTATTTGATAGGCCAGCCAAACAGAAGTGTGTGAACTATTGCATGGCCATGACTTACTCTTATGCCCATGGTCAAGTGGATTTTGCAATAATCTACTATCACACGTGGCAACTCTGGATTGCTTTACGAGAGGAAATCAACATTGAGTTAGATTTTCTAGACATAATAATGTATCTAAATATGTCTACTCATACTTGAACTTTGACAAATGGACAATAATGCAAAAGTTAAAACAAATTGTAATCCACCAATGAGGAAACAGATAATGATATTCTAGGATAAGGACTTTAGTCTTTTGGAGTCATTTAAATACACTTGGTGTAAGCCCATGAAACTCAAGCCAAAAATCAAGTATTCTTTGTTTAGTAGCTGCAAATCGAAGTCTTTTCATTTTATTTCTACAACAATGGCTGCCTCAACAATGGCTCTCTCTTCCCCTTCTTTTGCTGGAAATGCAGTAAAACTCTCACCATCTTCCTCCGAGATCACTGGAAATGGAAAAGCTATCATGAGAAAGATTGTTACCAAGGCGAAGCCAGTCTCTTCTGGTAGCCCATGGTATGGTCCTGATCGTGTCAAGTACTTGGGCCCATTCTCTGGTGAAGCCCCAAGTTACTTGACTGGTGAGTTTCCTGGTGATTATGGGTGGGACACTGCTGGACTTTCAGCTGATCCAGAAACTTTTGCTAAGAACCGTGAGCTAGAGGTGATTCACTGTAGATGGGCCATGCTTGGAGCTCTTGGTTGTGTCTTTCCCGAACTCTTGGCTCGTAATGGTGTCAAGTTCGGTGAAGCTGTCTGGTTCAAGGCTGGATCTCAAATTTTCAGCGAGGGTGGACTTGACTACTTGGGCAACCCAAGTTTGGTCCATGCACAAAGCATCTTGGCCATTTGGGCTTGCCAAGTTGTGTTGATGGGAGCTATTGAGGGTTACCGTGTTGCTGGTGGACCTTTGGGTGAGATTACCGACCCACTCTACCCCGGTGGTAGCTTTGACCCATTAGGTCTTGCTGATGACCCAGAGGCTTTTGCTGAGCTCAAGGTGAAGGAGATAAAAAATGGTAGACTTGCTATGTTCTCTATGTTTGGATTCTTCGTTCAGGCTATCGTCACTGGAAAAGGTCCATTGGAAAACCTTGCCGACCACCTTGCTGACCCCGTTAACAACAATGCCTGGGCTTATGCCACAAACTTTGTCCCCGGAAAGTAAAGTTCTTAAAAGAAGAGTCTCTTTTAGTATCAGATTGTCTGATGTCCTTGTGAAACTGATGTAAATTACTGGAGATTATATAAGAATTTGGCTCAATTGGTTAGTTCTCAGTTACATTTTCTGTGCTATCCATAAATTAAGTACAAGTTAAAAAAAATGGGGTAAAGGGTAAATTGGGAACTTGGCATTTCTGAGGTACTAAAACAAATATAATAGTAGTAACAACAAAGCGTTCAAAGTTTCAAACAACAGTTTGCAGAGCAGAGGAAACCGATATTAAAATTGAAAAGAGAGACTAATGATTTTCTTCCAGATATATACGAAATTCTATGTATGCCAACAAAATTTGTAGGCATTGTTCTGCACTTCTACTTATATAGACAACAACTATGTTCTTGCCTTTTCCTTTACCCAGATTAAGGTTTAAAGGCACAATTGGCTAGCAATATTATCGTCATTATTGATATATAGTAATACTTCTCTATAACAGCCTAGTTTATTCTGATATTTTTTGGCTACTATAATTGTCACGAGCCCAATTTTCCTCTGTAGGATGTCGTGATGACACCCAATCCCTAAGACTAAGTAAGCGTAACAAAACGTGCGGAATAAAACTGAAATGACAATTAACTCTCAAAGAATCAACAATTTAACATAAAGATACTCTGCAATCAGTATATACAATTTTTCCAAAACCCGACGAATACAAGTCACAAGCTCTAAATAGTAATACTGAATAATCCTATACATCAATATCTATAAAAGGATAAGAAAAATAGAATAGTCTAGGTAGAGGGGGACTCTGAGGCCTTCGGACGCCAGCATGCATACCTTGAAGTCTCTGAAGTTGAGCTCTCGCTAGTACGCGGGATGGTAGGAGGTACTTGGATCTGCACAAAAAGATATGCAGAAGCGTAGCATGAGCGCACCACAACGGTACTCAGTAAGTGCCAAGCCTAACCATGGTAGAGTAGTGACGAGGTAAAGTCAAGGCCCTACTGAAAAAAATAAGTAAAACTGTACAAGTATATGGCAGTGTGGTAATGATAGCAATGAAATTGAAACAACAAATAACATATCAAGGTTAGCTACATGGAACTAAAGCAAATAATGCAATACGAAGAAAACAAGGAATGATATGCTAAGGAAACAAAACAACCAAAGACAAGTGCAACAATAGAGAAATACCAACAAGAGTCACTACCGAGGTACCGCCTAAGAATAATTCACAATCTTTTCTTATATTAATACGGGAGCCTTGCATTTAGTTTTGAATATCATTTTCACGAAATAACATCCTGCGTTTTAGCCTACCTTATCACATCACATGGCTTCTAGTAGTTCCCCTACTAGCCACGCGTATCAAGCCCACCTTATCTCACCGCATGCGTATCAATATCACAACGTATCACAAATTGCACCTCAAGTGCCCAATATCATAACTTGCCAAAGAAATCAACATTAACAGTGTTTTCATAATAAAGAGGTCATGGCTCAACCACAGTGTACACAAGAGTCTCAACAATAACAGCCAAAAGTGAATAACTCAAATGAATAGTATTTCATAACTTACTACTTTGCCTCAATGTGAATCACGACATTTATAACTCAATACGTGTTCCATCAACAAGATATTCCAAGAATAACGACTTCAAGTAAAGAATTCAATGGTTAAATAATGAATATAGAATAAAGAAAACAAGAATTTCAACTAAACATGTAGAGCAATTAGCAAGTAAGAGATTAGACAAGTAGAACATGTGAAAATAGACTAATGATAATGAATATAACGTGTTAAGATAACTCAATTAAGGCAAGAAAGGAATCTACATAGCTAAAACCGGTAAAGTTTTATATTTAGCCCGTGTACACACTCGTCACCTTGCGTACACGGCTTCCACACATCACAATTATCACAAAACAACACCAATCCTAAGGGGTAATTCCTCCACATAAAGTTAGGCAAGACACTTACCTCGAAACACGCTAACTCAATCCACTAGTAGGCCTTTCCCTCGATAATCCAACTCCGAACGGGTCGAATCTAGCCAAAACAACTTCATATTATACGTATAAACTATAGGAAACTATTAAACAATAAAATTATGATCTTTGCAAAGAAATAAAAATCTAACCTGGGCCCGCATCTCGAAACCTGACCAAAATTATAAAATTCGAATACACATTCGATAACGAGTCCAACCATGCAAGAATTACTCAAATCCGACCTCAAATTGCCTGTCAAATCTCCAAATTTTAGCCTAAAATGTTTTCACAATTTTTCCTCAAATTTCCAATTCAAATCACTAATTAAATGATGAAATTAACAATAGATTCGTGTAATTTAACCAAAATCGAGTTAGAATTTCTGACCCCAAAGTTTTCCTTGAAATAATCCCGAAACATCGCTACAAACCGAGCTCTCTAGGTCCAAAAATGGATTATGAAATCAAACCCTCGAAATTAGACCTTTTCTGGCCAGCGATTTCGCTTTTGCTGGCCTTTAGTCGCATCTGCGACGCCGTACTTGCGGAAAAACTATCGCAAGTGCGATTTCCACTTAGGCCATGACTTTCCGCTTCTACGAACCAAACATGCATCTGCGCATCCACTTCTGCGGACTAAAACGTGCTTCTACGCACTCGCTCCTCGAGGCAACACCCGCTTCTACTACAATAGACCAAGCTAGCCCCATCCGCATATGTGACCACTTCTCCGCACATGCAAACTCGAAGATGCGAAAAATTCCTCGCACCTGCGATCCTAGCTGGGCAAGTCCAGCTTCGCTTCTGCGTCTTAAGGGCCGCTTCTGCGGTGCCGCACCTGAGATCAAAAATGCGTAGGTGCGATTGCACCAGTCCCAGCAACACTTCAACAATCAAACAAGGTTCAAACTTGTTTCGGATTCAATCCGAATCACACCCGGGGACCCTAGGACCCCTTCCGAATATACCAACAAGTTCCAAAACACATAACGGATCTACTTGAGGTCTAAAATCACATCAAACAATATCGATTCTACGAATCGCAACCCAATTCAAGTCTATGAAATTATAAATTTCCGAATTCTAAAACCTAATGCCGATTCATACCAAAACGACTCTGATTGACTTTAAATTTTGCACACAAGTCATAAATGATATAATGAACATATTTCAACTTTCGGAATCTGAATCCGACCCCGATATTAATAAAGTCAACTCCCGGTCAAACTTTCCAACCTTCCAAACCTTCAACTTTCTAACTTTTGCCAATTCATGCTGAAACAACCTACGGACCTCCAAATCAATATCTGGATACGCTCCTAAGTCTAAAATCACCATACAAGACTGTTGGAACCATCAAAACTCCATTCCGGAGTCGTCTACAAAAAGTCAAACTACGGTCAACTCTTTCAGCTCAAAGCTCCAACTTAGGGACTATACGTCCCATTCCACTCCGAAACTTGCCCGAAACCAAAACCAACACCCCGGCAAGTCACATAACCAAAATATAATATAGAGGAGGAAATAAATAGGGGATAGAGGCTAAGATACTCAAAACGACCGGCCGGGTCATTACATCTTCACCCTCTTAAAATAAACGTTCGTCCTTGAACGAGTATAGAGACATACCTGAAGTTGTAAAATGATGAGGATAATGGCTATGCATATCATGCTCGGTCTCCCAAGTCTCCTCCTCGACTGATTGACCTCTCCACTGAACCTTCACTGAAGCAATGTTCTTCGACCTCAACTTTCGGACCTTCCTGTCCAAAATGGCCACCTGCTCCTCAACATAAGACAAATCCTTGTCCAACTGGACTGAGTGGAAATCCAACACATGAGACGGATCACCGTGATACTTTCGAAGCATAAAAACATATAATACTGGATGAACTGCAGCAAGACTAGGTGGCAGTGCAAGCTTGTAGGCCACCTCTCCAATCCTCTCAAGAATCTCAAAAATTCCAATATACATAGGGCTCAACTTTCCCTTCTTCCCAAACATCATAACACCCTTCATGGGAGAAACCCGGAGGAAGACCCACTCCCCAACCATGAATGCAACATTGCAAACCTTCTGATCCGCATAGTTCTTCTGTCTAGATTGGGTTGTGCGAAGCCGATTTTGAATCAATTTAACCTTTTCCAAAGCATCGTGAACCAAGTCTATACCCAATAGCTGACGAGGCCAATGTGTATTGGAATTTCCTGCTTGTACTCTGTCAAATTCTAGTATAGTTTAATATAACGTCCCATAGAGACTGGATAATCTATGCTAAGACTTGTAATATTTTAACTACTATTTGAGAGAATCAAATTGATGAAAAGTGAGTGAGGTCGAAAACTTGTTAGTTACTTAAATAAAACAAATAACTTTTGAAAGATATATAATTTTAAAAAAGATTTGGGAATTTGCTCCGCGAGAATTATAAAATTAATATATGAGTAACTTAGAGATAAAATATATAGACGTGATAATAGAGTAATTAAAAACCATCATTTCAGCATAGTATGAAATGCAAATAAAAAGTTTAAAGCCAAGAATATAAAAACTGAGATAGTATTATAAAATATATCAAGCTTCATCTACTATCCCAACGAAAAGAGATTACTCAATTATGGAGTAAGATAAGCTAAAAAAGATATTTAGAAGACTAGAAATATTTAAAAGACTAAGGAAATATTTTTACTACAAAGAAAGAAGACCAAGACTAGTTCTTGTTTTACAAAGATTGGATCTCCTTGTACAAAGAGAGCTTGCTATTTATAGGAAAAGATGAGTAGCTTTTGTCATGTTCCACTTTCGCGAATGTGAAATCCATGTACGTGAAGTGACCTTTGTGTATGTAGATTCTATATATGCAACCATGGCACTTGTGCTTCACTCTTGACTTCATGAGTTAGTCTTGCAAATATAGGTTCCATGTATGCGAATGTGACATTTGCAAATATAGATTCCATGCATGCTTCTATGACTTTTTTGCTTCCATTATTGACTTCATGAGTTAGACTTGCAAATGTAGGTTCCATGTATGCAAATGTGACCCTTGCGTATATAGATTCCACATATGCATCTATAGCTCTTTTGCTTCCATTCATGACTTCATAGGTTAGACTTCCAAATGTAGGTTCCATGTATGCGAATGTGACCTTGCGTATATAGATTCCATATATGCAGCTATGCTCATTTTCATCTCTAATTGTCTTTTCCGGAAGCCCATATGTATATTTCACATTTGCGAATATGAAGATGATGTGTGCAACTGTGGATTTTCTTCATTCTCTTGTCTTTTAGCCTCTTTCCTTCTTTTTCATAATTTTTTCTTCCTACAAGATTTGTTAGAAAANAGAGCTTGCTATTTATAGGAAAAGATGAGTAGCTTTTGTCATGTTCCACTTTCGCGAATGTGAAATCCATGTACGTGAAGTGACCTTTGTGTATGTAGATTCTATATATGCAACCATGGCACTTGTGCTTCACTCTTGACTTCATGAGTTAGTCTTGCAAATATAGGTTCCATGTATGCGAATGTGACATTTGCAAATATAGATTCCATGCATGCTTCTATGACTTTTTTGCTTCCATTATTGACTTCATGAGTTAGACTTGCAAATGTAGGTTCCATGTATGCAAATGTGACCCTTGCGTATATAGATTCCACATATGCATCTATAGCTCTTTTGCTTCCATTCATGACTTCATAGGTTAGACTTCCAAATGTAGGTTCCATGTATGCGAATGTGACCTTGCGAATATGAAGATGATGTGTGCAACTGTGGATTTTCTTCATTCTCTTGTCTTTTAGCCTCTTTCCTTCTTTTTCATAATTTTTTTCTTCCTACAAGATTTGTTAGAAACTATGCGAGAATAGGATATTATTATTCATATTTTATTTTTAAAACTTATTTTACCATATGAAATTACATGAATAATTTATATCCATCAATAGCCTAGCCTGGCCCGGCTAAAACCCACCCACTGGAGACCAACACCGCCTCCCATACAAGGCCTCATACGGAGCCATCTGAATGCTCGACCGGTAGCTGTTTTTGTTGGCAAACTCCGCAAGCGGCAAGAACTGATCCCAAGAAACCCCAAACTCCATCACACATGCACAGAGCATATCCTTTAATATCTGAATAGTGCACTCGGACTGTCCATCTGTCTGAGGGTGAAATGTTGTACTCAACTCAACCCGTATGTCTAACTCACATTGTACGGCTCTCCAGAACCATGATGTAAACTGCGATGATGGACACTGGCATGCCATGAAGTCGGACAATCTCGCTAATATAGACCTGAGCCAGCTGCTCAGAAGAATAAATAGTCACCACTGGAATGAAATGAGCTGACTTGGTCAACCTATCCACAATCACCCATACTGCATCGAACTTCCTCTGAGTCCTTGGGAGCCCAAGAACAAAATTCATAGTAAACCGCTCCCATTTCCACTCTGGAATCTCTAGCCTCTGAAGCAATCCAACTAGCCGATGATGCTCATACTTCACCTGCTAACAATTTAGGCACCGAGCTTTTAGGCACCGAGGTACATACTCCATTATGTCTTTCTTCATCCTCCTCTACCAATAGAGTTGCCTCAAGTCCTGATACATCTTAGCGGCACCCGGATGAATGGAGTACCATGAATTGTGGGCCTCCTAAAGAATCAACTCACGCAAACCATCTATATTGGGAACACATAGCCTTCCCTGCATCCGTAACACACTGTCATCCCCAATAGTGACCTCCTTGGCATCGCCGCACTGAACCGTGTCCTTGAGGAAAAGCAGATGGGGGCCATCATACTGACGCTCTCGGATATGATCTTATAGAGAATACCGAGAAACCACATATACCAAAACTCGACTCAGCTCTGAAACATCCAATTTAACAAACTAGTTGGCCAAGGCCTGAACATCCAATGCTAATGGCCTCTCTACTGCCGGTAGATATGCTAAACTGTCCAAACTCTACGCCTTACGACTCAAGCAATCGGCCACCACATTGGCCTTCCTAGGATGATATAGAATGGTGATATCATAGTCCTTAAGCAACTCTAACCATCTCCGTCGACACAAGTCAAGATCCTTCTATTTAAACAGATGTTGTAGACTCTGGTGGTCGGTATAGACCTCAAAGAGACACCATACAAATAGTGCTGCCAAATCTTCAAGACATTAACAATAGCTGCTAACTCAAGGTTGTGGACAGGATAGTTCTTCTCATGTACCTTCAGTTGTCTAGACGCGTAGGAAATCATCCTACCGTATTTCATCAACATCGCGCCGAGGCCAACACGCAATGCATCGCAATACACAGTGTAAGACCCCGAACGCGTCGGCAATACCAAAACTGAGGTTGTAGTCAAACAAGTCTTTAGATTTTGAAAGCTCTCCTTACACTCCTCGGTCCACCTGAATGGAGCACCCTTCTGGGTCAATCTGGTCATAGGTGCAGCAATAGATGAGAAACCCTTTACGAATCGATGGTAATACCCTGCAAATCCAAGTAAACTCCGTATCTCAGTAGCTAAAGACGGTATGGACCAACTCTGCACTGCTTCAATCTTTTTCAGATCTACCTTATCCCCTTAGTCTACATTACATGACCCAAAGATGCCACATAAATCCAGAATTCACAGTTAGAAAATTTTGCATACAACTTCTTTTCTCTCAAGGTCTGGAGCACGGTCCTCAGGTGTTGCTCATGATCCTTAGGGCTCCGGGAGTACACCAAGATGTCGTCAATAAACACAATTACAAATGAGTCAAGATAGGGCTGAAATAGACTGTTCATCAAGTGCATGAATGGATCTGCGGTGTTGGTGTGCCCAAATGACATCACAAGGAACTCATAATGACCATACCGAGTCCTGAAGGCAGTCTACGAAATATTCGGCTCCCGAATCTTCAACTGATGATAGCTTGACCGCAAATCAATCTTTGAGAACACTTTGGCACCTTGTAACTGATCAAATATGTCATTAATGCGTGGCAATAGATAGATGTTCTTCACTGTAACCTTGTTGAACTGTCGATAATCAATACACATACGCATAGAACCATTCTTCTTATTTACAAACAAGACCGGAGCAACCCAAGACGACACACTATACCGAATGAACCCCTTATCAAGCAACTCTTACAACTGCTCCTTTAACTCCTTCAACTCTGTTAGGGCCATACGATATGGTGGAATAGAAATGGGCTGAGTGCCCAATAACAAATCAATACCAAAATCGATATCCTTGTCGGACGGCATGCCCGGAAGATCCGCCGGAAATACATTTGAATAATCCCTCACTACCGGAACTGACTCAATGGTAGGAGTATCACCATTGACATCCCTCACAAAGGCTAGATACGCCTCACATCCCTTCCTAACCATTTGATGTACCTTAAGGAAGGACACCACCTTGCTAGGAACATAATCTAAAGCACCCCTCCACTCCAATCACGGAAAACCTGGCATAGCCAACGTCACCGTCTTGGCGTGAAAATCAAGAATAGCATGATAGGGCGACAACCAGTCCATGCCCAAAATAACATCAAAATCTACCATACTTAGCAATAATAGATCAACTCTAATCTCAAAATCACCAAGAATAACTAAACACGACCGATACACAGGGACAATAACAATGGAATCTCCCATAGACGTGGATACATAGACAGGAGAACTCAAAGAAGCACGTGATATACCCAAATATGGAGTATAGTAAGATTATACATAGGAATAAGTGGAGCCTCGATCAAATAAGACTGGTGCATCTCTATGAAAAAGTGGAAAAATATATGTGATAACTGAGTCGGATGCAACCGCCTCCGTCCTAGAGGAAGAGTATAACATCTGACCTGGCCTCCCTCTCTGGAGCGACCTCTACCTGCCCGACCTCCACCTCTAGCTAGTTGTGCAGGTGGAGTAGCAACTAGTGCGGTAACCATGGCTTGAGAAGCCTGAGGGCCCTGTGGAATAAGTTAGGCCTGAATAGTCTGTGGAGGTGCAACCCTCTTGAGTCTAGGGCAGTCCCTCACTATATGACGAGTGTCACCACACTCAAAATAAGCTCTCGAAGGACATGGATGTTGGAACTCGATCGGGCCCGATCGGCTGGACTGGCCATTGAAAGCAGCCCGACCTGAGAAGCCTGAGGGCCCTGTGGAATACGTTAGGCCTGAGTAGTCTGTGGAGGTGCACCCCTCCTGAGTCAAAGGCAGTCCCTAACCATATGACGAGTGTCACCACACTGAAAATAAGCTCTTGAAGGACATGGATGTTGGAACTGGCTCGAGCCCGATCGGCTGGACTGACAGCTGAAAGCAGCCCGTACAGAAGGTGTACTAGATAGTGGCGGTTCATAATGGGTAACCTGAGGCCTGGGAGTAGTCGAAATAATGCTGGTAGCTGGAAGTGCTGAATAAACATGACGGCTCACATAGCCTCTACCATGACGGGATGCAATAGGGGTATGGGCACCACTATATGTGCTAGAATCTTGAGGCCTCTTGGCTCAAAAACTTGTTGCGACCAAAAACACTCACGCAAGTATACGTGGTCGTCAAGTAATAGAGTAGTGAATAGAGTATCGTTCCCATAAAGACTTATGATTAACATTTGACTAATTCAAAATCAAACAATTTATCAATTCAAGAGATTTCTCACAAAATATGTAAGTGACTAATTTACTACCTAAAACTATCAAGTACTAAAATAACTAGAAATCAACCACAACACTTAAGCAATTTTGGATAACAATCAGTATGAGAGGATATTCCAAGATCATAGGCTAGCTAACAATCATGTTGCGTTCTTGGCTTAAAATGACTAATTGATTTATCTGGATTGTTGATTGACGGGGTTAATATTACTCATAAGAATCTATCGAGTTCTTACTCGCCTATTCAAGCTAACTTAATGCCTATATGTATATGGAATTAAGATTAAAAAGAATGAATTTACACTTCCTGTATTTCATCCAAGCAAGACAATTAGGTATATTTCTATCCTAATTGCAAATCTATTCCCCGATGCCCGAGTTCAAGAGCTTACCCTATTTAATTCTTTATGCAATCTAGAATTCCCACTTTCGAGTTCAACTCTAGATTCGTAGATAGTGTTTCACTGTTAACTACTCAGCAAAATAATTAAAAACAAAATTAAATAAACAACCCAATATGATAAAATCAAACTCGTCAATTCAAACTTCAAACGTCAACATTCATGTAGCACCCATGACCCCAGAACAATAGGGCTCTTAGCCACTCATGTTCATACAATCATCAAAAATAAAATTTTCAAACACAAAATCAATGAATACTAGAAGAAGAATGGAAGATTTGCTCAAATCTGTGCTCCCGAGTGTTTCATACTTTTGTTTTTCTCTCCAAGTCACGTGCCCCCTTTTAAAATAGGTTTAGGTTGGCTTTTATATGCGTTGGGAGCGTCTTGGGGTCAAAATAACTGAGTCCTAGTCGAAATAGGACATGCTTGCAATTTGAGCATCCAGGGAAGCGTGGGGCGCTGGCCCTGGCGCTCAGCTTCTCAACAATACTGTAAAGTGCGCCACAGGCAGCGCCCCACACTGCCCGTGGCCCTCAAATTTGCACTTTTGCCCTTTTCTTCTTATTTTCGCTCCAATTAGCTCCCTTTTGTCCCAAATTGCATCCGAATGATTCATACACATAGAAATACCATAAATTATCACAACTCATTATATCATGTGTCTCAAATCTATGAGGCATGAGCAAAATATTAGACAATATATATCAAAATATGGATACAATAAGCCAAATATCAACACCTCACACTTAGACTCTTGCTCGTCCTCGAGCAATGGAAGTATATTAAGACCCCAAAACATATCACTATAAAAGTGCACTTCACAATTAATTCAATCAAACACTCTACCTTTTGACTATGGTCGATATCGACAATTAGGCATGAACACACGAATTTCACATTCTTCCCGTTTGTAAACTAGCTCAGGTATACACAATGTTGTTCAACCAACTCAAGCAACCTCCCCACAACCACCTTACCTCAATAGACGACTCGTTTACCACTAAGCATCCTCAACTCACGCACTCACCCAACAAAAGAAGTGTACACCATCATCAATCCTTTATGATACCAAGTGCCCTCACCGCAAATAAAAGAGTGAATATAAAAGTAGTCCATACATTCAAATATGAAATATGTCATTGAACATAAATTAAGGGCATCACACAATTTAACAAGATTCACTCACTCTCACAAAGAATTCATGTGCCTCCCGTGGTCGTACCATAAGCTTGCCCGTAGTGTACATCTCCACTAATCTAAGTTAGCTAAATCTAGAATTAATTAGGACTTTAAGGTTGTAATGTAGGCTAAGGAATGGGTAGGATATATTTGGAAATAGTGACTAACCCTCCTAAGCATTTTAATACACTACACTCACAAATCGAGCGCATTTTCTTTTCAACCCATTCACTTGTCATACACCATATATAACATAGCCCTCTTTTCAATTAAGCACCTCTATGGTTTCACTAGCACGAGTTAGAAGGATTAGGAGGTATGTGTTTTTCTACATTATATGAACTCTCTCTTTTTTTTTTACACACTCCATACATTGAAGTTCATATGCTAGTGACCTTCTTTCACAATTTTAGTGCACCTTAAGGGCCCTTCCATGGTTCCACTCGAAAGCCACTCCCCAATATCTCACCTTACTTCTTTTAGCGACTAAGTGCTTTAGGAGGTAAAGGTTCAACAATCTCGAATTAAGAACAAAATAGGAGTACATCTTGTAATGTGGGTGCCAAGAAAATTATCTATAGGCTCAAAGGGATAGCATCGGGAAAATTTTATTTGTCGGTGACAAGCACCTTTATGGTCAAGCACGAAATGCCTATGTCATATCCTATACTAGCACAATTTAATGATTTCGCATTGATTAACACACGGGGCAAGTTCTCAACTACACAAAATGGCACAGAATATCAACAATCCTTACATACACATGGCACTTGACTCACTCAAGAAGGTTCTGTGTGACTCTCAAGTCAAGCAAGCATAGCAAGTTAAGCATTTTTAAGCAACAATGCACTAGGTGGCATACAAGTCAACCAACTGAGAAAAAGGCATCAAAGAATAAAGTATTTAATTTACTTGGGCATTACAATTCAAATCAGATATTCAGGAAGACAGAGCGCATGCCATAGTTTAACGTACCAGCACCAAACATGTCCACAGGTACCTCAGCGCACCTCAGTTTTCTCCCTTACCCTACTCCTAAAAGAATAAAAAATAAAATAAAAATAAAATAAAACAAAACACCCGGTTCGAGCTACACCCTTGGAAAAGACCGGTGTCTAAAGAAAAACCAAGGGATACTACTTAACTATCCTAAAAAACGAAAGAAAATCTTTTTGGTATTTTTAACCGGACTTTAATCCCTCAAGAAAATTTTCCAATAGATCCATCGTCAGGAAAAGTCCGAGCTTTTCTGATTTTTTTTACTAGATAATTAGATTATGTTAGTTCTAAACTAAGCTAAAAGTTAAGAAGAAAACAAAACAATAACAACACTAATTTTATACAGTTACAAGTCAAGAAGTATTCCCCCACCCCACACTTCAACAATGCATAGTCCCCGATGCATAACAAATTCAAAACAGAGCAGGGTGGAAAGAAAGAACTCCCTGCCAGTCGGAGTCCTCCTCCTCGGAATGCCCACCAGATGCGACTCTAGGCTCATCATCATCTCCTAAGGTCACCAAGGCCATGGGCCCCGTAACGTCATCATCATCTGCATCCTCATCATCAGAACCCTTGTAAGGGTTCTCATATTCAGATAGATGGATGGGACTACCCAGTGCTATACCCAACATCTCCTTGGAGGAACTGGAGAGATCATTTCGCAAATGCATGCGCTCCTCATCCGAAACCCCTATCCTGCTCATTATCACATTGGGGGAACTATAAAGATACCTGTTAAAATTTTCATCCATCTCATTCTTTGCAGCCTGGGTAAGCTTTGATGTGGACTTTAGCGAGGATGTGATGTCTAGCAATGCTTTGGGTGCCTCTACTACCTCATCATAGCCAGGGTACTTCGGTACCCCATGGGACAGCATGTACTGTGTTAGGATTTTTCCAAAGAAGAACATTTTGATCCTCCCTCCAAAGCGGGTGCGGGCCATCTCCCTAAGCATGAGCTCACCCACATTTATGGGTCTCCCGGTCATCAGAAAGTAGATCACACAAACTCGATCTCGAGTGCATTCGCTGTTATGCTCAACGGGCATTAATCTAACCTTCACAAAGTTTTCCCATACCTTAGCTGTCTTGTTGAAGTCGAAACAGAGCATCTCAAGGTGGGCATTTCCCTTAGTCCATGTCCACCTCGCATTATAATCAACTCCACAAAGTGTGTGACGTATTGCCTGGTAGCATGGACTTTTGACGAACTTATGTAGCCTCCGTGGATTAGGGTTATCGACTCCCAAGAAGTCATAAAAGGATCGCATATCCATTGGTATATCCTTTCCTATGACCAATCATTGGAACATTCCCTCGTTCCAGTTGGCATATAGCACTCGTGCCATGCTCGGATTTGCAGGGCCCGGACATTCTATGAGCTTATCCATCTTCATATCTACCAACCGGGCAAGTTCATCCGAGAAGTTCCTTTCTAGAGCCTTTACATTAATCCCCATTTCAAAGACATATCTCCCATATGGAATAAAATTAAAATGCCATTTGATGGTGTCATCTCGAACTAATTCCACCCGAGGCCTTGGTGGCCTCGTCAACCCGCTAGCAACTTGCTTTCCCTTAGCTTGTCGGGAACAACCCTCACCTTGCTTGTGTTTTTTTGGAGGGAGAGAAGTAGTGGAGGACTTCCCCACCCCTTTTCCTTTGTCGGCATTGTCACGATCCATAGCAACCTACACACGATAAATACAATGATGAGAATGAATCAAAACATTTTGCCTAAGGTCATCGTGAGAGGCAAAGATGACCCCACACTTAAAATCGAAGGCTATGTATAATTGAATTACAATATTGGTTCAACATGCACCAATGTGGTATCACAAGGCTATAGGTACTCAAGACTTCCCCATGCCATACAATTCAAGTAGCCTACCATGGCCGTAACTTAACCGCGATGTAAGCAAGCAAAGCTAAATTCACATGACTACACTAATATATTACACTAACTACTATTTACAAGAGTGTACAACAAGATACAATACTCCCAAACATCCCACACTTCGTCCAACCTCATATACGACTAGACTCGGCTACTCAGAATTCACCGGTGTTCAATTTATTCTCTCTGACGTTTTAGCAAACACCTTGTGGGCATCAATTTTGGTTCTTTTATTTCAATAATGGTAGAGCAAGGTGACCCTCCCAAATTTACATGAAGTAGAGGGAATTATAATTTACTACTTCAAATACAACTTTTACGACCAATATTTTGAAACCAAATTTGGGCATATTAATATCACCATAACAATAAGATATGTCAAAGAGACCTATGAAATTTTGGGGTTGTTTGAGAAGGAGGACTAGAATTACACTAAAACATTTCAACATACAAGAATAGAGAGAACAAGAAGAACATACCTTTGAGTCTTGATATGAAAGTGAGCAAGAAAGATTTGTGAATGTAAGAAGGAAGGGATAAGAGCAGCGGTGAGAGAGAGAGCAGCGGTGAGAGAGAGAGAGAGAGGGTTTTTGGGTGAGAGTTAGTTTAATTTAATTGGGGGAAGGGTTTGGGTAATTGGGTATGGGTAAGGTTATGTGTGTATATGGGTAATTGGGTCGGGTTATATGGGTTGGGTCAATTAAAAATAAACAATAAACTAAACAAAATAAATTTTTACCTCACCCCCAGCCCAGCACCCCACACAAGGGCTGGCGTTGGGGATTTTGGTGATATTGGAAGTGCGTCCCAGGTAGCGTGGGGCGCTGGCCTGGGCGCTCGTTCGCGAATTTTATTTTATTTTTATTATAAATTCCCTTCTACCCGAACACTCAATATATACATTATACACACCATTCCCACCTATAATTTTTATAACTACAAAGAAAACAAAAAGCTAAACTAGGGAAGCAATAAAAATTAGGTTGCCTCCCAATAAGCGTCTGATTTAACGTCGCGGCACGACTCAACACAATTTCAAGCATCGGCCAAGTCCACCGAGGTCTTGTGACGTGCAATGTCACCACCCCAACAATATTTTATTCTCTGTCCATTTACCAAGAATGTACCATTTGAGCTCGTATCACGCAGTTCCACCGCTCCATGAGGCCTCGCACTTACCACAACGAAAGGATCTGCCCAACGAGACTTGAGCTTTCCGGGGAAAAGCAACCTTGAATTAAACAAGAGAACTTCTTGAACTGGCTCAAACTCTCGATGTTCTATGTGCTTGTCATGCCACCTCTTGGTCTTTTCTTTATACAATTTGTCATTCTCATATGCGTGCAATCGAAACTCATCAAGCTCATTGAGTTGTAGCAACCTCTTCTCGCCGGCTAAGTCCATATCTATGTTCAGCTTTTTAATCGCCCAATAGGCTTTGTGTTCAATCTCTACGGGCAAGTGACACGCCTTCCCATAAACTAAATTACACGGAGAAGTACCTATGGGGGTCTTGTATGCAGTTTGATATGCCCATAATGCGTCGTCTAGCTTTCCGGCCCAGTCCTTTCTATTTTCACTTACTATTTGCTCCAGAATCTGCTTCCTCTCTGTTTGACACTTCCATTTGACCACTCATTTGGGGGTTATAGGCAGTGGCAACCTTGTGCTTAACTCCATACATTGCCAGAACATTATTCAATAATTTGTTACAGAAGTGAGTTCCTCCGTCACTTATCAGCACCCTTGGAGTCCCAAAGCATGTGAAGATGTGCTTCTTTACAAAGTTTACCACTACATTTGCGTCATTAGTAGGAACAGAAATGGCCTCCACCCACTTAGACACATAGTCGACCGCCACCAAGATGTACCTATGACCATTAGAGTACATGAACGGTCCCATGAAATCAATCCCCCAAACATCAAAGAGCTTTACTGCCAGAATATTTTACAAGGTCATCTCGTGCTTCTTCGTGATTGTTCCAGTTCTTTGGCACCTGTCACACTTTTTGACAAAGGTGTGTGCATCCTTAAATAATTTTGGCCAATAGAAACCCGATTGCAACACTTTTTGGGCAGTTTTGTCCCCACCATTGTGACCTCCATATGGAGAAGCATGACAGTCATGCAATATTGCATTCATCTCCTCCTCAGGGACACACCTTCGTACCAACTGATTTGTGCACTGCTTATATAAGAATGACCCATCCCATATGTAGAGCCTCACATCATTGTCACGACCCAAAATCCCACCACAGGTGCCGTGATGGCGCTTAGTCTTTAAGACTAGGTAAGCCGATTACAATTACATTTCAAGCCATATTTTTATACATATTATTACACGTCTCGAAACCAACAGTGGAAACAATTATGAAAAACTCCCAAAACTGGTAATACTGAGTCACAGACTCTAACTGAATACATGAAATGATCTCAAGGATCGAATACTCAATACTGTTTGAATAATAATTAGCAGTATTATAAAATGGAAAGACTCCAAGGAACTGCGATGACCAAGCAGCTCTACCTCGAATTCTTGTGATCCCACTTTAACCCTGTCAGAGTACGATAGCTCCAATACATGACTCTGCACAAAAATGTGTAGAAGTGTAGTATGAGTACACCACGGTCGATACCCAGTAAGTATCAAGACTAACCTCAGTGGAGTAGAGACGAGGTATAGTCAAGACACTCACTAGTCTAATGACCTGTGCAATATAGTATACAAAATAATAGGAAACAAATAACAATAAGGGCAACACAAATCAACCAGTGATATGCACAACAGGGCAACAAGAACACCATTAATATTGCTCAACAAATAATAAATACAAGTACATCCAATTAATAAAGTCCTTCAAATATAAATCTTTCGCCTATATGCTTCTCAAATAATACTCTTCAGGATATAATACATTTCAATAAATATATTTCAAATATAATTTCTTCAATAAATATCTTTCAAATATAATTCCTTCAAATATATATCTTTCGAATAAAATTCTTTCAAATAAATCATTTTCTAATATAATTCCTTCAAATAGATATCTTTAGAATAAAAGTCTTTCAAATAATATCCTTCCAATATAATTCTTTCAAATAAATGTATTACGAATATAATTCTTTCCAATAATATGTTGAATATAATCCTTTCAAATAAAAGTCACCTTGTGACACCTCATCTCATAATTATAAAATACAGGTCTCGACCCACTTTCATATTTTCACGGGACCTCATGCCAATATCTCTATCACAATATCACGGACAACTCACGTGCCAATATCATCATCATATTTTCTCCGGCACCTCGTGCCCACATTTCATATATGTTGCGGCGTGCAATCCGATCCCATATAATATTAATCATATTTGTTGCAGAGTGCAACCCGATTCCATATAACATAATCCGCCTGGCAATAGCCACAAGCTCCCAATTTCAACATAGATCAGACAATTATCAAGTTTACCGAAACAATAAGACAAGTTTCACAAGATATAAAAATAAACACAAGGAAAATCACAACATCACATGAAAATTACCAACGCAATAACCCCACATTATCACATAAAAATTACCAACACAATAACTCCACATCATCACATATCATCCCTGACATTGCCACCTTTATCTCTCATATAACCACACTTTTCACTCCTATAAAAGCCTCCTTTATCCCTCCGCCCTGGCAATATCAATAGTCACCCTTATCGCTCCTATTGCCACCCTTATCTCTCCTATAGCCACCCTTATCGCTCCGTCCAGACAATATCCCAACACACATAACAATAGTGAAATGTCACCCTTATACCCACATAATATCAACATTGAAATGCCTCCCTTATATCCTCAAAATAATAACTCAAATAACACAATAATTTACACGGAATATTATCACGGAAACATAACAAAATTAATTNTAGAAGTGTAGTATGAGTACACCACGGTCGGTACCCAGTAAGTATCAAGACTAACCTCAGTGGAGTAGAGACGAGGTATAGTCAAGACACTCACTAGTCTAATGACCTGTGCAATATAGTATACAAAATAATAGGAAACAAATAACAATAAGGGCAACACAAATCAACCAGTGATATGCACAGCAGGGCAACAAGAACACCATTAATATTGCTCAATAAAGTCCTTCAAATATAAATCTTTCGCCTATATTCTTCTCAAATAATACTCTTCAGGATATAATACATTTCAATAAATATATTTCAAATATAATTTCTTCAATAAATATCTTTCAAATATAATTCCTTCAAATATATATCTTTCGAATAAAATTCTTTCAAATAAATCATTTTCTAATATAATTCCTTCAAATAGATATCTTTAGAATAAAAGTCTTTCAAATAATATCCTTCCAATATAATTCTTTCAAATAAATGTATTACGAATATAATTCTTTCCAATAATATGTTGAATATAATCCTTTCAAATAAAAGTCACCTTGTGACACCTCATCTCATAATTATAAAATACAGGTCTCGACCCACTTTCATATTTTCACGGGACCTCATGCCAATATCTCTATCACAATATCACGGACAACTCACGTGCCAATATCATCATCATATTTTCTCCGGCACCTCGTGCCCACATTTCATATATGTTGCGGCGTGCAATCCGATCCCATATAATATTAATCATATTTGTTGCAGAGTGCAACCCGATTCCATATAACATAATCCGCCTGGCAATAGCCACAAGCTCCCAATTTCAACATAGATCAGACAATTATCAAGTTTACCGAAACAATAAGACAAGTTTCACAAGATATAAAAATAAACACAAGGAAAATCACAACATCACATGAAAATTACCAACGCAATAACCCCACATTATCACATAAAAATTACCAACACAATAACTCCACATCATCACATATCATCCCTGACATTGCCACCTTTATCTCTCATATAACCACACTTTTCACTCCTATAAAAGCCTCCTTTATCCCTCCGCCCTGGCAATATCAATAGTCACCCTTATCGCTCCTATTGCCACCCTTATCTCTCCTATAGCCACCCTTATCGCTCCGTCCAGACAATATCCCAACACACATAACAATAGTGAAATGTCACCCTTATACCCACATAATATCAACATTGAAATGCCTCCCTTATATCCTCAAAATAATAACTCAAATAACACAATAATTTACACGGAATATTATCACGGAAACATAACAAAATTAATTCATATCACGATTTGCCCAATAGCCACAACCAATTCCAAAGATATAACAAAATCAATTAATTTCACAACAAATAGCCCAAGGCTCCACACAATGTGTATAAAACCTCAAAAGTAATCAACAGAGATAGAAAATAATCAGCATAGGGAAACGCCTTGATTAATCCAAAATTTGATAATTATATTAACACTTCTTCTTAAGCTTGTTTAATTAATTCTTTGAGATGGAAAATCCATAATGAAATTAAATTTCAAGAAATATCAAATCATCAAATTCACGGTATCCACATAAATATACAAGTAATAATCACATCAAATTGTCATATAAAAACAAATTCAACAAACGCGAATTGAGGCATGGCAAATAGATGATTTAATAAATAACAACAATTATCTAACTTACTACACAATATGCCTAAGACTTTAACCCAATATATTTTGCACATATAAGCCCGAGTACATACTCGTCACCTCGCATACACAGATTTTCACATTTCACAAATAGCACATAAGACTCTATTCCTAAGGGGTAATTCCCCTCACTCAAGGTTAGGCAAGATAATTACCATTTTGAAATTATGTCCATATTCCAAAATGCCTTCTTGCTTGAATTGACCTCCGGACCGCTCAAATCTATCCAAATTAATTGTATAACTTAATTAAAATTCATCAAAAATAATTCCGGATAATAATATATCCACTTAAAAAATTATTTCAAAAAGTCAACAAAAGTCAATGCGGGGCCCACCTCTCGGAACCCCGACCCCTTATGTTTCTGGCCATTTTCGCTTATGCGGACACATTTGTCGCACCTGCGAGCTCGCTTTTACAAGCACATGCCCGCTTCTACGAAGTCCACTGGCCACTGCCCTCTCGCACCTGCGGAAGAATTTTCGCTTCTGCGCACATCGCAGGTGTGAGAACGTTGGCCGTTTCTGCGCAACTTGCCGCTTCTGCGGTTCTTCCTGCGCTTCTGCGCTTGCGTTTCGACGCACGAATTGTCGCTATTGCGGCCTTCTCCATCATCCTTGCCCAGCTCCCTTTCACTCGCTTCTGCAAGCTTCCTCTCGCTTCTGCGATGGTCGCACCTGCGCCCATAATTTCGCAGGTGCGATTCCAACAGTTGCTGCCATTTTCCAGCAGCTTTATTCAAGTCCAATTCGCTCCGTTAACCTTCTGAAATCCCCCTGAGGCCCTCGAGACTTTAACCAAATATACCAACATGTCCCAAAATACAATACGGACTTAGTCGAGGCTTCAACCCACGTCAAACAACGCCGAAATTACGAATTGCGCATCGAATCGAATTATGAGTTTTCAAATCTTCCAACTTCTATATTTTGCGCCGAAACGTATCAAATAAATATGGAATGACTTCAAATTTTGCACACAAGTCATAAATGCCTTAATGGAGCTATTCCAATTTCCGGAATCGAAATCCGACCTCGTTATCAAAATTCTAACCTTCTGTCGGACTTTCCAAAAATCTTCTATTTTCCAACTTTCGCCAAAATGCGTCGAATTGAACTACGGACTTTCAAGTCCAAATTCGAAGATACGTCTAAGTCAAAAATCATCATACGAAGCTATTGACATCATCAAAATTCCATTCTGGGGTCGTTTGCTCAAAAGTCAACTCTTTCCATTTAAGCTTCTTAACAAGAATTATTCTTTTAATTTAATTCTGAATATTCTGAAAATCAAACTCGACCACACCGGCAGGTCATAATACATATTGCGAAGCTGCTCGAGATCTTAAGTTACATTCTCCTCCTCTTAAACATACGTTCGTCTTAAATTACTGAGTGTATTATTTCACACATACCCACGGGTGATTCTACGTCACCATATATTTAACAGGGGTCTGACAACATCATCTTAGTGGAGTTTATTTCTTTTATTCACACTTATAATCTTTTAAGCCAATTTCTTAATACTCCAAATAAATTTCGAATTCCTAACATCAACACACGGTATTAGTCTCAACCGGCCATAGCAATTCGTGCCTACCCACACATCATACATAGGTCCATAACCACATCCCTGGTCATAATAGCTGTTTATAATTTATTTCCAGCATCTTCAATTAATCTCATATTCATCAAAATCTCATTTCAACTTTTAGTAACATTGACAGTAACACGCGAGGCATGAATACCTCATAAATATTTACCTAAATTAACGAGTCACATTTAACGCCATCTGGGCACCCACCTTATAGGCTAAAACTCAATGTTTACAGTACGAATATGGCTAAATATACACAAAAAAATGTACAAGAATTATGAAATAAGCCTAACAAGTATGGCTCCCTATTTATACTATAGTACAAATTTAATTTCACAAAGGGAGAATTTAAACTCATAAAAATTTTCACCACAAGGACCTCATCCTTATATAACTTCCATCGCGGCTTGTAGCCGGTTTAAATATTTCACATCATATATAAAAATGTGAGGATCTCGTCCTCAACTCTGAATCACAAGTATTTTGCATATTGTGCCAACTGAAATTTTCAATTTCCTTTCTTTCTTCTTTTCAATATATTTCGTAAACAGTTTTCACAACACATAATGAACCCTCATCCTGGTAGGGCATATAATTAAAAAAATATTGAATTCGATTATTCCGAAATCACATCGAAACCCACTGTAGTGAGTAATGATAGCCCTCAGTGGTATACACAAATAAAAATGATAGACACGGGCTAACATCATCAAATCTCCCAACAGGGATATCATATAAGTGGGTCACAAAGTTACGAAACTCATCCATAAGCGGAGCATAATAGGAGGACTCGCCTCGATATTCAGAACCGAATCAAATTAAGGAAAAATATTCTTTTATAACAAATCAGGATCATACCTGTAATGACACCCTCTGGTGTAGTGGCCTCAGCCACACCATAGCCATTATATCAACGGGCTGGGCCTCCCCCTCTAGGGTGCCCTCTACCCGCATGTCGTCCACCTCTAACTCATTGTGTATGTGGGCTAGTAACTGCATTGGGGCCCATAGCCTGAATGTTATGATGAAATCCACCTCTCCCAAGTCTGGAACAATCACTCATGATATGCCTAGTATCACCACACTCATAACAACCCCTCTGAGGTCGCAGCTGCTCGTACTGAGTCTGTGCCGGATAACTGGAATAACCACTGTAAGAATTTTGTGTCGGTGGTGCACTATAAGAACTTACTGGAGTACACCGAGTAATTTGATGTGCGTACTGAGCTCGCCGACTTCTTGATCCCCCACCATAATGAGTCATAGCTGAAGAGTAAAATCCACTGAACCATCTAGAGCTTCGAGACCTTTTGGCCTCTTTAGAATCCCTTTCCTCACCTAGAACACTCTCAATCCTCCTCGCAATCTCCACTACTTGTTGAAATGGAGTATCAGCTTGCAGCTCTCGAGCTATGCATATTTTAAGATCATAATCGAGCCCCTCAATGAATCTGTGAACCCACTCTCTCATCGTAGGTACCAATATAGGTGCATGACAGGCTAATTCATTGAACTTGATAGCATATTCTGACACTGTCATAGTGCCATGACGCACCCGTTCAAACTCTATGGCCACGCATCTCGGAGAGTCTGGGGAACAAACTCTTTCAAAAACATTTCCAGAAATTGAGCCCAAGTTGGTGGTATTGCATCGGTTGGTCTATCTTCTTCATAAACTAGCCACCACTGATACGTTGCGCCTGACAGATGAAATGTAGTAAAGGCAACTCCGCTCACTTCCACAATACCCATGGTGCGGAGAATACGGTGACACTTTTCTAGAAATCCTTGGGCATCCTCTAAAGTTGTGCCACTGAAATTAGGTGGACTATACCTCTTAAACCTCTCAAGTCTTTTTTGTTCTTCTTCCGATGCCCTTGGCCTAACCTCAGGCTAAACCAAAATAACAGGTTGTACCGGTACTATATCTGGAACCTGAACAATGTGAATCTGCTCCTCCCGAGTCGTGGTAGAAGTCTGAGCTACTCCCCCAATCTGTGAAATATTTGGTGCAACAGAGATCAATCTCGCCTGAGTTAATATACCAAACATACTCAGGAACTATGCTAAAGTCTCCTGAAGTCCGGGGGTAACAACAGGTGCTTCTGGTACCTGTCCCCCAACTGGAGCTACTGGTAGTTCCTCAGCTGTTGTTTTGATAGGGGCTCTAGTCGCGGCACGTGCCCTTCCTCGGCCTCTACCACAGCCCCGGCCTCTTACGGCCCTATCAGTATGCGCGGGTGCCTGTTCAGCTGGCCCGGTAGCATGTGTCCTCATCATTTGTGAGAGAATAGAGATACAAAGGATCAAATTCCACAATCAACAAATTCGCATGACAGGAATGAAAGAAGTGAAAATTTTCTAATAGTTTTGTAGCCTCTCGAAGATAAGTACAGACGTCTCTGTACCGATCCGCAAGACTCTACTAGACTCGTTCATGACTCGTAGAACCTATGAACCTAGAGCTCTGATACCAACTTGTCACGACCCAAAATCCCACCACAAGCGTCGTGATGACACTTAGTCTCTAAGACTAGGTAAGCCGGTTACAATTACATTTCAAGCCATTTTTTATTTTTCTTATATAAATTAATACACATGTCGAAATCAACAGCGGAAACAATTATAAAAAACTTCCAAGACTGGTAATACTTAGTCACGGACTCTAACTGAATACATGAAATGATCTCAAGGATCGAATACTCAATACTGTTTGAATAATAATTAACAGTACAATAAAATAGAAAAACTTCAAGGAACTGGGACGACCAAGAAGTTCTACCTCGAATCCTTGCGATCCCACTTTAACTCTGTCCGAGTCCGATAGCTCCAATACCTTGCTCTATACAAAAATGTACAGAAGTGTAGTATGAGTACACCACGGTCGGTACCCAGTAAGTATCAAGACTAACCTTAGTGGAGTAGAGATGATGTACAGTCAAGACACTCACTAGTCTAATAAACTGTGCAATATAGTATACAAAATAATAGGAAATAAATAACAATAAGGGCAACACAAATCAACCAGTGATATTTTAATGACTCGGCCAGTCGTTTTGAGTGTATTAGCCCCGATCCCCTATTTAATGTTTTTCCCGTATCTGTTTCTGCTCATGTGACTTACCGGGAGGTCTTGTTTTTGGTTTCGGAGTATTTGGGGACACTTAGTCCCTAAAACGGAAGCTTAAGTCTCATAATTTTGACCGTAGTCGGAATTGTGTAAATATGACTTCGGAATGGAGTTATGTCGGTTCCGGTAGCTTCATTGGGTGATTTTGGACTTAGGAGCGTATCCGGACTGTGAATTTGAGGTATGTAGCTAATTTAGGCTTGAAATGGCGAAAGTCAAATTTTTGGAAAGTTTGACCGGGAGGTTGACATTTTGATATCGAGTCCGGATTCTGATTTCGAAAGTTGGAGTAGGTCTGTAATGTTGACTATGAATTGTGTGCAAATTTTGAGGTCAATTGGATGTGGTTTGATAGGTTTTGGTGTCGTATGTGGAATTTGAAAGCTTAGAAGTTCATTAGGCTTGAATCTGGGTGTAATTCGTATTTTTGTTGTTGTCTGACGTGTTTTGAGGGCTCGACTAAGTTTGTATAGTGTTTTAGGACTTGTTGGTATATTTGGTTGAGGTCCTGTGGGCCTCGGGTGTGTTTTGGATGCTTAAAGGATCAAAATTTGGACTTGTGCAATTGCTGAGTTTCTAGTGTTTCGCACATGCGAGTGGGGAACCGTAGGTGCGGACACGCATGTGCATTAGGCCAAGCGCAAAAGCGGGGGTTGAGGAGATGGTCAGGGGTCGTATGTACAAGGGGACTTCCGCATCTGCGAACCCACAGATGCGCTTGAAGTTCCACAGATGCGGAGAGTGAGCTGGAGGGGTGAACGCAGAAGCGGACCATTTTCCGCAAGCGCGCACACGCAGATGCGGCCCCTTCATTGTAGATGTGGACCCATCCCTTTAAGTCATTTCCGCACTTGCGAGGGTAATTCCGTAGGTGCAGCATCACAGGTGCGATAGTGTGTCCGCAAAAGCAGAAGAACTGGGTAGAAAATAGGATTTCGAGGGTTTGATTTCCATTTCAATTTTGGGACTTTGAGAGCTCGGTGTGAGGCAAATTTTTGTGGTTTATTCAAGAAAATTATTGGGATAAGTGATTCTAACTCGGATTAACTATATTTCATGAATCTATTGCTATTTTCATCATCTAATTAGGTATTTGAGTTGTAAATTTGGGGGAAAATGGTAGAAACTTCATAGGCTACAATTTCGAGTTTTGAAAGGTGATTTGAGGTTGGATTCGAGTAATTCTTGTATGGTTGGACTCGTGAATGGATGGGTGTTCATATTTTGTCACTTTTGTCGGATTTTGAGACGTGGGCTGGTTTGAGCCTATTTTGGATTTTGTCTTATAGTTTCATGTTTTTCTTGTGAAATTGATTCTTTTAGCCTATATTAATTATATTGTACTGCTTGTGGCTAGATTCTGGGCGTTTGGAGATTGATTCGAGGGGTAAAGGCATTGCGGACTAGGATTTTACGCGGGTTAAGGTAAGTAATAGTTTTAAATTTGGTCCTGAGGGTGTGAAACCCCGGATTTTTGGTATGAGGTGACTATTTTGGAGGTGACGCACATGCTAGGTGACGGGCGTCTGGGCGTGCACCGTAGGGAATTGTGATTTGGTCCATCCCGTGAGACTCTAAAGTCGAATAGCCTATTGTTAATAACTTGTTCTCTCTGTGTTATAGAAATTTGACTGCAAATCATGTTAGAAATCATGCTTAGGGTATGTGATGGTACTATTAGGACCCGCAGAGGTCGCATACTTGTTAAAGTATTTGCTGATTGTTGTCCGGTACTCAGTCATGGTTTTACTTGCGTATCATATCCCATTCTCTTCTTGATTCTTGTTGATACACTATGTTATTTTTTTGGGCTGATCTTTATGATTTATGAGAGCCCGAGAAACTAGAGAGGTTGGTGACTGAGTTAGGGCCTGAGTGCCGAGCTGTGAGCTATATCTGTGTATATGGATCGGGTTACACGCCAAAAACGAGCCTCAGGTCTGTATATATATATGTATGGATTGAGTTGCACGCCGCAGTGAGCCTTATGGCTATTTATATGGGATCGGGCTGCACGCCGTAGCGATATAGCGCTTGGTCAAAAGGAGCCCCTCTGGAGTCTGCACATCTCCCAGTGAGCGCAGGTACCTGTTGAGTGTGAATACTGAGGGCTGTGAGCCGAGTGATTGAGCTGTTGTGACGAGTTGAGTGACTGTTGCCCTGAGAGACTGTACTTGTTTTTTCATTTGTTGATGCACTTAATTGCTATCTGTCATTGTCGTGAAATTTCTAAGGGATTCTATATCTGGATTTACCTGCATTGTAACTATATAAGGCTGATTTTATTTGAACTACCGAATTTGAAAGCATGTCTATTCTTTCCTGGAATTATTGAAAATGAAAGGTGAAATAATGACGTTAAGAAGAGGGTCGAGACTAATATTATTTTAAAAAACGTATTTCAGGAATTATGAAATAATATTATGGATAGAATAGTAAAATATTTGGTAACCCTAAAGTGCTTATAAGCTGAAATTTAATAAGTTAGGGGTCACCAACTTATGGCTTATGGCCTATTTTGGCTTATAAGCACTTTTAAGTTTATCAAACGCGTAGATAAGCCAAAAATAGCTTATAAGCTAGTTTGACCAACTTATAAGCTTAGTCAAACACCCTCAAATATGTGATTCATATCATTAATTATATTTTACCTCTTTATAATAGCAACATCCATCTTTATAGCAGTACACTCTTTGTAAAATTACCTCTCTATAACAGCCACGTAGAATTTCTAAGATTACCAATAATAATAAGCCTAAAGATTTTAATTTGATAAATCTTTTTAAAATTTAATGCACCACTTATAATAAAAATATTATGTTAGTACATACTTTCATAATTAAAGAATTCATTTAATTTCATTAAAAGATATGCTTGTATGTTTTTATTCCATTGCACAAAAGGTTCTATCATGGACAATGTCTAATATTTGAAGATCTGCACATATAATCTTTTTTATTAGACAAAGTTTTTATCTTGTATAATGTTTTAAAATTTGATAATTTGCTCATATCTTTTACAGAGTTCTTCCTTCAATCTTGAAAGGATTTAATTTTTAGTAACTTTAAAATATGTGCCTTAGAGTTTAAATCTTTTGTACATTTTGTTATGAATTTATTAATAATGTATTAACTCTCTTTAATATTTACTTAGCAAAATATGCATATCTATTAAGATTTTAAATTTGAATAAATTTCTTATATTTCATAAGTAACATTAAAAAGAAAAAAATATTTTTTTGATAATTTTTGTTTATAACAGTCAAAAAATATTTAATCGTCAAATGTTGAGTTACATGTGTGTGACAACCATTCACTATAAAAACTTAAAAAAATCGAAACAATTATGTTGTTATAGAGAGGTTTGACTCTATGTATATATATATCCCTTGATTCGGTTCAAGTTCAATACATAAACAATACCAAATATCTAGGTTTCTTAAAGTTTACTCGGAAAACAGTTTTAAATTAGAAAGTAATTCATTTTATATAATTTAGTTCAAGTCTCCAATTTGATTCAGTAGGATTTTGTAAAATATCTTAAAGCCTGAGATTCAATTGAATTCAAACATGTTATGTCGTGACTCAACTCAAATTGTTATGTTTTTGTCTTACTGCCAAACTGGATATTAAATTAATTCAAATATAAATATAAATAATTCGTGTAATAACTATAATCATTAAAACTCATTTACTAGTATAATCTCCATTAGCTTTTTCTTTTCCTCCCC
>AWOL01S0010999.1:18954-22971 GCA_000715115.1 Nicotiana otophora | reverse complement strand
TTAAAATAGATTGAAGTTGCTAAGATTTCCGGAATACTTTAGAGTTTGAGGAAGCTCAATTGAGGTATGATGGCTAAACTCTTCTTTAAGAATTGGAACCCCCACTACCCTTGTAAGTTCCAAGATTTTGATTATAAATCGAGTATTCCAAATAAGTTGAGTGACAAAGATATATGTTCAATTCGTGTTTCAAATATTCTTATCATATTTCATTATAAATGGAGGATGTGTCCCAAACTATGGATTGTGTACCTACATGTTATAATCCCAGGTCGTGATTTATGTGAAAGTTATTAGGCAAAGTCTTGTAGAGATAGTGATTGTGATACACCTCCACCCTCATACATTAAGGGGAGGCGGCATGACCGCTTTGTGTAGGGACTATGGTATTATGGGATTACACCTCCACTCTCATACATTGGGGTGAGGCGCTAGGACCGCTTTGTGTATAGTTTTGGTATTGTTGTTGCACCACCACCCATATATATATATATACTGGGGTGAGGCGGCATAGCCACTTTGTGTAGGAGTCACTTAATTCTACCAATAAAATAAAGAAAGAAAATCCTAACTACTTTGGACAAAATATCCAACTACCTTAGGATATGATCTTGAAAGTCCAAAATGAAACTTCGAAATCTTAGAAATCTTTGAAAAAGAAGTAAAGTCCTAACTACTTTGGACAAAATGTCCAACTACCATAGAATATGATCTTGAAAGTCCAACACCAATCTCGGACTTTGAAATCTTGAAGGATATTTGCAAGCTACTTGGCACGAACTTTAACTTATCATCTAGCACGACTATTTTATCCTTCTCTGACATCATGTAAGTCGTTTTTATGTTATAAAAACGTGATTTCATGTAGGACTTATTGGACTACAAGTTTGTACATATTTTAGGCGCCAAAATGGTCCAAATGTTGGTTGATTATGACCTTCTTCAAAGGATGTCTCTTGGGATCCAATACTCCTATTATTGGAAATAACTTGGGCCATAAAACAATTATAACACCTAGCCAATTCATATCCTTTATCCTTGAGGTATTTCTCCCAATTAACAACTTCTTTATTTGCACTTGAAGTCTAATGACCTTGTTTTGCAACTCTTTAGCTTGACATCTTTGTAAATGCCCTATTTGAGATTCCTAAGCTTTATCATTGTCCTTGAATAGAGTTGAGCTTCCTAGGATGCTATAATTCCTCTCTTATTGATGAAAATTCGACCTTGCAAGAAAAAAAAACATGCACTAGTAAATGTCATCCACTAATCTGAAACAATAGTGGGAGTTNATGTGTCCCAAACTATGGATTGTGTACCTACATGTTATAATCCCAGGTCGTGATTTATGTGAAAGTTATTAGGCAAAGTCTTGTAGAGATAGTGATTGTGATACACCTCCACCCTCATACATANATTTATGCCTACCCAGATTAATACAGTAAAAACCTCTCTTAGATGCACTATGCAATGGAACTTGCAATTCGATGTTGTCGGTAAGGTAGTCCATAGGCATACATGACAAAGAAATTATAATAGATCCACCATACATCTATTTAATATAAATATCTATACTACATATATCATTGAATACACTTTTATGATATAGCCAACTATCTACAATTACAAATCTCATGGATTCCTCTACGTGAAAGAGTATTTGATCGCAAATGTCCCAACAATCATTCATTTCCTGTTTACTAGTAGGAAATACTTAGACAAGCTCACAATGAACATGAATTAAAGAATGACTCCCCATCCCACAACAAAAATCACATTCTAGCAATTGATTGGATGAAAGCTCATTAGCCACTTCAATAAGAGAAGAAGAAATGTTTAGCTCATTCACAAGTCTCTTCTCATAAAATTCATGCCTCTTTCTACCAAGTTGGAATACATAATCATCTATCCATACACGATTTCAAAAGTGAGCAAATTACTCTTGTACTTTAACATAGATATTACAAATAATGACTTGATATGCATCAAAATATCATCATCCACAAAAATTATAAAGTCGCCGACATAAAAAATAAGAGTATAATTCATTACCTCCAAAAATACCTTGGGTGTTCTAGAAAGGCCAAGAATGCAAATAAACCAATTTTACATACCGTACTTGGACTTATTTACTAATGGAACATCACCACCTTGTATTTTTCTATGAAATGGCTCAAACTTAGCAATGCTTTTAGGCAACTCCATGTCAAAAACCTGTATATAAGAATCAAAATAGTCAAAAGGATGAATAACAAATAATTTAACCGAGCTTTTATCTTCCACCATTCAACGAGAATAGATATTGCCAAATGCATGTTGGAATCCAATTGGAGGGTTCTATTTATCGCTGTACGATCCCTATTCAAGATCACTGCAGTTCCTTTTCAGGTGGTTGTAGGATGACCGCCTATAGGTGGTAAGGTAAGGTGGGTGGTACGGCTCAGATTGTGGCCAATCTTCCTAACCGCACATGGGCTGGGCTTAAAGCGCGTGAAACTCATCACTACTTCGGAAGGGCGTTGAGACCATAGCATGTTACCCAAAAGCGCCGCTTTCTCTGTAGTGTTGTCACACAGCTTCCCTCCTAGAAGAGCAACTCGCTCTATAGTGTTGTTACACAAGATAAGCACGTCGCCCGCATGCTGGCTGGGTGAATAGAAGTTATCTTTCGGTCAACTATCCACCCAGTCAATTGTAAAAAATATAGTAGAATCATGCAACGCACACTACTGGTGTGCTTCCTGCTCGCGAGGAAAGCAAGAAGAGCGACATGGTGCAGTTCAGATTTGACTATTTGCAGCATAGGAGCAGATTCCCCAAATCATCCCTGGGAATAATGAAAAAAAATATATATCTCTGTAACAAAAACTATAGGGGGCTGTATTGGCGAGATCCAACAGTGAAAAGCTGCCCAAAAGAAAAGCCGCCTATAAGTCCGAGGACCTTTAGTACTATACTCTACCCCCGAACCAGCAGCCTTCGTGCCAAGCAAGACCGCATTTGTCCCTTTCCTTTCTCCACTCCTCCTCCTTCTTTGCTTTGTTCCAATAGAGTCTAAGGGGATTTTGTTGATAGATATAAGAAGTGGGATTAAGAATAGGGGAAAAGAGCACTTCTATGGAGGTGCATGCATAAAGGTTTGGAACTCTTTTCTTATCTGAATCTTAAGGACAAGACGAACAATGAGACTTCTGTCTCGCTTATCTGCCCAACGGGTAAACCAAATAGAATAAATAGAATAAGAGGCTTGACCTAGAGCTCTTCTCAACTTTGTGTTGCAGCTCAGTGAGACGACCCTGACAATAAAGGTTTAAGCTCAGTAGTTGTCGTTCTTCTGAAAAAGCAAGGGAGTAGGGAAGTCACCTTTTCTCTAAGGATAATTCCCGAAAAGAAAGTTGGCATCCAATCAAGAAAGAATCACTTTTGACAATTAGATTACGATTCCCCCTTCTCTCTCTTCTTTAGCTAATGATGAAGAAAATCCCTAAAGTCAAAGTAGTCCATGAAAGCATCTATTGTTTCCGTTAAAGAAATTGCTTATGTAAAGATGGGGTGAGTCTCTTATAAGATCTTTCTTTCTTCTCTTTTCTTCTATTAGTTAGCTTGGATTGAGAAAGCCCCGCCCAGTAGCGCTTAGCCATGTGTGTGTAGACTGAAATGGTCTCGCGAAGCCAGTCAACGGTAGCCTAAGAGCAAGTCAAAACTACGAGAAGGGCGCGAAAAGTTTTGTGAAGGTAGAGAGAGATTTTAAAATCACACTTCAAGTTGGTGTGCCGCATGATAAGAAGGCAGCTATTTCTTTGTCTCGAACCCCATACCCCTATAATAATGTTAGAGTCAAGGGTGGCCCCAAAGAGGAATTGACCGGTGGTGCTTGGTCGAAGCTCCAGTAGGTAGCCACTCCCTTCTCAGAGAACCGTACGTGAGACTTCCGCCTCATACGGCTCCGTCCCGAGCTTCCTCCATATAATATATAAAAAGAAACTCCAGATATTTGAGATCTTTCTCTTTTAATCA
>AWOL01S0010999.1:8954-13954 GCA_000715115.1 Nicotiana otophora | reverse complement strand
TAATAAAGATCAAGACGAGTTGCTCCAGGTCCAAATATCTCCCTTCGAGATTGCCAGCATCAGTCTAAGTAGCTTATGTTTTTGAAGCAAAAGGTAGAGAATGAAGGGTGGTTGAAGCAGGACCGTAAGAAGTACCTTTAGCATTTCAAGTACCCGGTTCAGAGCCATGACATCTTTGGCATATCCACCACCAGCGTCTTTGGCATGATAGGCAAGCAGCATATCTTGATCCATCGGTAGTAGCCACCGAGTGAATGGCCTTAATGATCGTTTTAGAAGTAGCGCTTTAATAGCGTGACGACTCAAAGAAAGGTCGAAATCCATCCCTCTTTTTAAAACTAATTAATTAATGACCCACCGAGCAAGGGCACGTTACGCGGTAGTAGCCAGTTCAAGGAAGTGAAACTAAGAGAGGAAACTTCACTTTTTTTTACTTTTAACTAAGTAAGACCCTGTCCTCTTCCCTTTCGACATCAAGATATGACGAAGGTATATCTACCCGGTATACCAATAATCCTTCTATGCGGATACCCCTTTTTTACTCTCAACCATTGCATTACCGAGAGGAGAAAATTCTCAAGGCTTTATATATTCTTTCTTTAATCAATTCATTCCTATCCTTTTTGTTTTTAGTCCCGGGTTTCCTTTCCTCTCCAATCCAATCGATCGCCTTCTTAGCTAACTGCAGAACCCGCCCTTTAACCATCTATCTTTAGATACGGATGAAAGCTTGTGTGAGAAATCATAATGTGCCTAAAACTCCTATTTCCTCAAATGTGTGCTTAAATGTCTTGAATAGAAATGCATTGTTGTTAGAAAGTCCATGATGATGGTTGAAAGTAAAAAGGTGTGTATGAAATACTAAATATGAAATACAAATCACGTAATGCAAAATGTGAAATATGAAACGCGGCAAATGTGCCAAGAGAAATAAAACAATTATGACCATTAGTGGCAATAAAATGAAGACATGTGCAAGAAATATGAAACATTGTGATTGATAAAAAAGGGTGATGTCTCATATGATACGGCCTACCCGATCGAGTCGTGATCGGATGCCATGCCGCACACATAGCGGTGAATGTGGTAGAATTGTAATTGAAATTATGATTTCTTTGATGTATCGCATGAGACAGCCTAGCTGATCGGGTCGTGATCGGATGCCTTGCCGCACACATGGCGGTGGCTGTGTTAGAATGGTAATTGAAATTGTGATTTGGTTCAAGTCTCACATACGACATCCTAGCCGATCGGGTCATGATCGAACGCCATGCCGCACACATGGTGGTGACTATTTTGGAAATCGTAATCAAGATTATAAATAGTGGTATACCGGTACCAAAGATTTCCCAACTTAAAAATTGGAAATATATTTAAAACTTATCTTATCTATAATTTGATATTTGGTAATTGTTTGAGGCTTTAACTAATATTATGAATGTCCTTACTTTCCTTACAGCTCGTTTCTTTGAGAGAGTGTTTAGTCATGTATACTAGTACTATTCAACAGTACTAACGTCCCTTTTGCTGGGGGCGCTGCATCTTTAATTGATGCATGTGGTTCCATAGCATGCGACATTAATCAACGATAGCACTACACCCTTTTCCCAGCTAATTAGGTGAGCCCCACTTCACTCGGGGTCATGTATCTTTTGTTCATTTTATCAATATGTTTTGAGGTATAGCTGGAGCCTTGTTGCCGGCACTATCATTGTACTCTTTTGTATCTAATAGAGGTTCCGTAGACATAGCGTGGTAGTATGTTGGTATGAGGATAATCAAATTGGTAATATTCAAATTGTATCACACGTTCCACATCAAACTGTGAAAGATTATGTATTTTGAAACTTATAAATGATGTAACTACTGATGACAAGTTTGAGTTGTTGTTTACTGGATCCTTATCAAGTATAATGAATTAGATTTTACTGTTATGCTTGAATATATTAGGGTAGAAGGTCATGTACATGCTTGCTCGGCCGGGTTATCTCGGTTGAAGACTAGTCGAGCACCCTGAGTCCCGGGTGTGACACTTGCTTGCGTGGTTTCTCGGTCTTCTGTGTATAAGCGCATTAGAGCACGTTAGTATGACGATCCCTATTTGCTCGTAGTGCCGGATGTTTGTGCCCAATGTGGATTGGTTTCATGAGTCTATCCTTGAGGAGGCTCGCACTTCGTGGTATTCCATTCATCCAGGTGTCACCAAGATGTATCGGGATGTGAGTCAGCACTATTGGTGGAGAGGAATGAAGCAAGATATAGTAGAGTATGTGGCTCGGTGTTTTAGCTGTCAGCAGGTGAAGTACGAGCATCATCGGTCGGGCGATTTGCATCAAATACTTGAGATTCCAGAGTGGAAGTGGGATCGTATTAACACGGATTTCGTTGTTGGGCTCCCACAGACTTTGAAGAAATTTGACGCAGTGTGGATTATTGTATATAGACTGACCAAGTATGAACACTTCATTCCAGTTGTGCCTACCTATTCTTGAGAACATCTGGCTCAGATCTACATCTGTGAGGTTGTTTGTCTCCATGGTATGCCGGTGTACATTATCTCCGATCGTGGAACGCTCTTCACATTGTATTTTTGGAGAGCTGTGCTGCGTGAGTTAGGCACACAAGTTGAGTAGAACATTTCAAACCACAGACATATGGGCAGTCCGAGAACACCATTCTGATCTTGGAGGATATTCTATGTGTCGGTGTTATGGATTTCGGGGATTCATGGGATCAGTTTCTACTGCTTGCAGAGTTCGTCTAAAACAACAGCTACTTATCGAGTATTTAGATGGCTCCTTAGAACTCCTTATTGTCACAACCCAACTCGGAGGGCCACGAAGGGCACCCTGTTCCTTACTCAACTGGGTACCAATGTAATATATCTTTCTTATCACACCATCATGGGTAAATAGGACAGAAGATCCGTCATGAGATAACCGGAATAAAATGTAAATGAATACTCGATATAAGACGATCAAGCATGATATAAAAACTTATACATACGACATAAGGGCCTATGTGCCTAACATGATCATTTATACACTCAAAACATAGGCCGACAAGGCCATACAAGTACCAATATACATGACATATCGTCTACAAGCCTCTAAGAGTACATAAAGATCATAATGGTCGGGACAGGACCCCGCCATACTAATCAATACAAGCCCAGAGCATACTGACCAAATAGGCAACTCCGGAGCAAGTGGAGTGCACCAACACCTTCCACTGAGCAGATATCCTACTAGGAGGACTGTCAACCTATCTATCCGGACTTAAGGGCATGAAACACAGTGTCCCCAAGCAAAAGGGACTTTAGTACTAATAAAGTACTGAGTATGTAAGGCATGAAAAGAAGTATACAAAAGACGTGAAAGAAACATGGCATAAAGGACACAATTTGTATGTCTGAATAGTTCAATAATCATGAAATATTCATAGTGTCATGTATATGGGTATAAATGTCATATCATGCATAGGTATATGCGTACATAACATCATCAAGTCTCTGAAGGCATCCCATCATATCATCTCGGCCTCAGTGGGAGAAATCATAAACGTATGCCAAGTGATCAAGTGGTTGGTGCATATATAACACCGTAACCTTTCCCCATAATACATATACATATAATATACGTGTATATAACGCCATCTGGTCATGGGTCAATGTACATGCATATATGAATGCAATGCATAATGAAGTAAGTCAATAAGATATCTCGGAATATCATATGATAAATATGCTTTCGTTTAATATCGTGAAATAAAATGTAAGGACCCATAAAAATTTTAACCAAAAAGTCGGGGTTCCGTGGTGCCAAGTTAGATTCCCGCGTTATTATAGTAGAAATGCTTTGGACTTTTTAGATTGAACAGTACCCTATGAACTGAGAGGAAAATATTTCGTAGAAGAATGCATTTCTGTGGCCCATTATGCGGCCGCATAATCACTCTGCGGACCACATAATGACCTCATAATCGATATGCGGACCGCATATCGGTCGCATAATTCCTCTTGGGTTTCTGCGGAGGGAGTTCTGCAGTGCATTATGCGACCGCAGAATAAGTATGTGGACCTTATACTGGTCGCATACCTGAGCCGAAAATGTCGGCCCCTGAGGGCCATTTCTGTGGTCCCTTTGCGACCGCAGACCTGTGTCGGGGCACCATTTTTCTTAATTTCAAACCCGACCCCCATTCCGTTAAAACACCCCTTAGGTCTAGTTTGAGCTAATTTTCTGATACTTCTAGAGTGAGAGAGAGAGGGGGTTCAAGAGGGAGGGCCTAATTTTCATCAATCAATCTTCAACAATCACTCAAAGCTTGGAAATACTCAAGTACAGCACACAATTTCTTCATCCAAAAAGGTAAGATTTCATCACCCCGGCTCTTAATTTCAAACATAGCTATAATGGGGTACTAGGGTAATACTTCATGGGTATGAGAGTGATTCTTCTTGCATGCATGTGATAAATAGTGTGGGAAAAATAAAAAGTGAACTAGAACTATGAACATTTTCCTAATTTTGGGATCAATTTATATACTGCAAAAATAGATTGAGGTTGCTAAGGGTTCCGGATAATTGTAGAGTCTAAAGAAGAGCAATTGAGGTATGTATGGCTAATTCTCTTCTTCTTAGAATCGATCTCCTGGTGTCCGAATAATTGGTGTAAGTTCCAACTTGATTGTACTATAATTGTTTGCCTAAGTGTGTTGATTGAAAGATTCATGTTCCCTCGTTGTTTTAGATGGTTACCGTGTCATCATGCTATTTGAGAACGTAATTATGATTATCCAAGCTCCTCCCCTTATGTGTGAAATGCCTTATGTGACGGTACTTATCGACATGAATGCTGATGTTATTTGAACAAATAAAAAGGGAAAGACTTGAATTGTAAAATGTGCCAAAGTGCTAAGAACTACTTAATAAATGAGGTTGTTTGTGCCATGTAAGGAAGATGGGAAAGAAATGTGAATTGAGTGGACAGTTGAAAGAG